>JAQFYD010000546.1:0-17599 GCA_034694225.1 Bourletiella hortensis | reverse complement strand
CCAATAATTGGCAAAGAATCTTAATAAAGATGGTCTCAGGCAGGCCAGCCAGGGACTGGAATTTGTGGAAATGTGAACGCAAAGATTACGGTTCTTGAGTTCAGAGTCCGGGACTCTAGGCAGGGAGTCATGACATGACGAGGGGAGAAGAAGGATGGCGATGAGTTAGCTTTAGATTTAGTGAAAGTGAGCGTGAGAGGCCAGCATTTGATAGGATGGATTGAAAAAGATAAGGTGAAACTTTAGGATGGCGACGACGTAAGTTTGCATGAGATTGCTTGAAAGAAAGCGGAGTTACGTCTGGCTATTTTAATGTGACAGGGGCGGACCTACAAAAGATGTAGAAAAGCAAAAGAAAAAGAAAAAGAAACAGCCAGAGCAGAAAAGCCAAGTTGCTCTTGTGTACCGCAAGAGCGAAATAGTTAGATCCATCAAAAGTGAGCTTCGACTACGGAACCTTTTAAGAAGGTGGAGCTCCTTTTGGAAATTAATACCTCGTTTCGTCTGGGCCTTTTTTATTGAAACCCTCCTTGTCTCATCTTTTCGATATGAATGGGGCAAGAAATTTCGGAGCTGGGACCCTTGGTTAGATGTTCAACGTCAGGAACACAATCGGATCTATCCCACAGATCGTCAGAATTTGAAGCAACAATCCAAGCTCTACCTCGCCCCATCAGATGTGTCCTGCGAAATGAACCGTGTTCCGGCTCGCCATGATCATCATTTGTGTTCTAGAATTCGAATCAACGTGGGA
The DNA here is from genome assembly GCA_034694225.1 of Bourletiella hortensis. NCBI lineage: Eukaryota > Metazoa > Arthropoda > Collembola > Symphypleona > Bourletiellidae > Bourletiella > Bourletiella hortensis. The sequence goes on along the minus strand of JAQFYD010000546.1, from coordinate 16,845 downwards.
GGGCAGATCTTTGAGACACAGGCTCGAACATTGCAGCGATACCCGCATTCCCTTTTGGGTGATCCTGAAAGACGTATAGTGTACTATGACCCTACCAAACAATACTATTTCTTCGATCGGCATCGCGGATGTTTTGAAAATATTCTTTATTTTTATCAAAGTGGAGGACGACTCATTTGTCCTCGGGAAATCAATGCGGATGAATTTTTAGAGGAAATTGAATTTTTTGATTTGGGCTCAGACGTAATCAAGAGTTTCTCTGTTGACGAAGGCATGGAACAGGAAGACGAATTAGCCAATATTAAACTTCCAAAGAACTTACTCATGCGGAAGCTGTGGCTGTTGCTGGAATATCCTAACAGTTCTGCGCAGGCAACTCTTGTGTCCATAATTTCGGTTTACGTGATTCTCATTTCCGTCATCGTATTTTGTATCGAGACTGAACCCATGTTCAGAGTTGAGGAGTCCTCCGATGAGGATCGCTATGATGATCATGAACACGTGGAAATTAAAGATCCGCTCACTATCCTCGAGACAATATGCGTAGCCTGGTTTACCTCAGAACTTATACTCCGTTGTATCGTCTGTCCCAACAAATGGGAATTTTTTCAAGAAGCCATGAACATTGTGGACATTCTTGCCATTCTACCTTACGTAGTCACATGGATTTCTGACTACATCACGGTATCACAAAATGGCGGCGATCAGCAGATGCACTCAAATGAAGCCACCAGCTTCACTGTCATTAGAGTCATTCGACTCGTTCGCGTCTTTCGGATTTTTAAGCTCTCGCGTCATGTGAAAGGGATGAAAATTCTTGGTTGGACTCTGAAGGCATCCTTTAATGAGCTTGGCTTGCTCATATTTTTCGTCATGATTGGCGTAGTTCTCTTCTCAAGCGCTGTGTACTTTGCTGAAGAAGGACAAAATTCCTCCTTCCAGTCCATACCTCAAGCATTCTTCTGGGCAGTGACTACGATGACTACCGTAGGTTATGGAGACATGGTTCCTGTCCAGGTTGGTGGGAAGATAGTTGGATCACTTTGTGCCATCGCCGGCGTACTCACGCTCGCCTTGCCAGTCCCCGTTATGGTTTCCAACTTTAATTATTTTTACAATCAAGAGATAAGTCGAACGAGATCTGTGGATCGTATGGATACGAATCATGTTCAAATGTGTCCATATTTACCCACCAATGGCAACGATCCAAGGGACAACCTCAAGTCCGGTTCTAAAGCACACGTCACCGTTCCAGAGAATCCCTAGGAGCAGCACTTTGGTTTTTGTCCTTTGTCGTCCCTCTACTTTCGCAGACCTTTACACGGAATTAGCTCCACCCTGCTCTTGGTTCATTTTTTATAATACTTTTCATCCACTTGGATTTGTTATCATTTCTTTTTTAATCATAAATTAAAGTTACCCTGTTCTTTGTACTCAAATATTCTACAATGTACACAGTCCAGGCTTAGTCTAATAATTAAGGGAAAGGGCACTGAGTGTAACGGGAAATAGATGGACAGGTTGATTGACTGCCTCCAACAACAATGCTGAGCATCCCAAGTAAGTTAGTCCCACTCCTGGCAAGATATTCAGGCTCAGAAGGTGTGTGTGTGTGTGTGCCTTTTAACTTAATGGAACTGTAGTGTATCTTGTTTGTTGTTGTGACTACGTAATACCTGCGGGGTTACCTGTGTGTCTGAAGAATGCATGTGTAGTACACACTGAGGTACTTTTCCGTATGCAGTTGATCATTATTATTATATGAGCGAACCAGAACCTAGGACTCCAAGTATTGAGAAGAGGGAGGGTGGAGGATTTCGAGTAAAGGAATTACATCGAGGGGAAAAAGTAACAGTTGTGTGGCGACTTTTCTGCCGTCAACATCATCGTCCTTAGTCCATGTTATGAATCTTACGTCCGTTGGCAATGTGAATTCTGCACTTACAACACACACACACGAAGAGCAAGCACTAACAGTGAGTGAAGAAGAGTTGGTTGGAGGCAAAACACTACGAGTTTACAGTTTTTATTATTATTAATAATAATAATACACGTGCGCCTCTGTATTCCCCATCGTTTCTCACAGTGTAATAGTAATTTCCCATTTGAAACTATTGTTTTGTGTATTACGTGTCTCTCCATCCACTGGATTACATGGGAAAATAATTGGAGTTTACACTATTGAAAAGGTAATACCAACATGCAGGGGTTACAATCATGTGCTTTGTAGTTTAGCGTTCCCACCTGAAACATTGGCAGAGTGAGTCCGCAATGCAATGATTTAGCGTATATTATTACTTTGCATTAAGAATTTGAAACTGAGTTGAATTAGGGACATAACATCCGGAGAGAGAGAGAGAGAAACAGGCGTTCATTTTTCTAAATTTTTCTCGTGTCTCTCACTATCAAACCCTCCCATCTTAGGCGCTTCCGCTTCTCAGCTTGGCTTTCTATGTACCCTTTTCCTTCGTCCACATTCAATATACTTTTCAAATGGGACGACAAAATATTTTTCAAGGAATGATCAGACAAAATTTAAGTGTTCTTTTAATGCCATCGTCAAGGCTGAAATCCTTCTGAGTCAGCCAAGTTAGTACTTCATTGTCCTGTTGTACGATACCCTCTCTTACCTTTTCCATTCCTCAACTCTATTAAGCCGGTACGAGATAGAGAGATTTCATTTGAAAAACACTTGTTGCTCCTAGATTTCCTTCCATTTGACTTTGCTATGAACACGGTGATAGCGCAAATCTTTATTGCGTATCAGCCTGAACGTTGCCCCAATTGTATCTATACTTTCTTGCATGCCCAAGTCAGTTCAGCTTAGAACTTCGGGACTACGTAAGGTTAAAGACTTGAGACAAGTTGGAACCCATACTTTTGTAGTACTTGCTGTTCATTGAGATATCAAGCCAAAATTGGAAATCATTTTTATTCAACAGTAGAGTAGAACAATGTCACATTTCAAATTCCTTCCGCAAGATTTTCTCTCAAATTCATACGACACTCGTATTCAGGGTCGATCAGGGTAATTTGATGCCTTGCAATTTGCAACAGTTAGTGCAAAACCCAATTAGTGTGCGGTACTTTGCACTACCGGATTTCGGCAGATAAGCCTTTTTTCCTTTATTTTTGCAAATGGGTAGTTTAGCAACGGATGATTCCACCAAGAAATAATTAACGAAAGGGGAAGGATTGTTGACCCAGAGCGGAAGAGGCAGATAACGTGGAACAATCGTTTACGTAGCCAGCATTAGAGAATCCACACATGTTTTGATGATGAAATTCCTGGTAATTCTATAAAACTATGCAGTGTCAGAATTTAAACTCCAAGCAGAGAATCTTCGTTGATGCCCTAAAACTTGCTGTTAATTACACAAGGGAGGTTTGAGAGGGGGTGGAAGAAATGAGATAAGAACTACTATGAGCTCCAGGCCAAGCCTTTTCTGGCCACGGTATGCAACATACTCCGTTACTAATATAGGTGAAGCCGTAGTATTGTAGTCAAAAGATTCTGTTGCCACGGCAATTCACTCTTGTAGAGAATGTGAGACGGGCAGGTAAAAAATCATTCAGATGGAGTATTTAGAGAGAAGATAACGCAACGGTGAGGGGGAGCAGCCATGGATGCATGAAAGAGGAAGACAGGCGTAGATGGATGGATGGACGAATTTTGTGCGTCCTGCGATAGGATTTACGCTTCAGGCTTTCTTCAGTTGTATACAGTTTTGGAAATGACTTTCGATTGTTACAAATTCACGTAAATGTTACTCCATCAGACGTGGACTTGAGTCTCAGCGTGAATGACGGGATGTTCCTTTTATCAGGCCTCCACTGCAGTTAATGAAATTTCCGTAGCTTCACAGTCCTCGCAATTTTGTCTTTACGTAACCGAAATCATGAATTTATGTGAACTGAGCCATTTACAAAATTCGTCTATAATAGTTGTATAAAGATCAGGAAATGTTCGGCTATATAGCAGATCTGCCCACAGACTTGTGGTTCAACACAGTCGCGGAAAGTACTCAGTACGCCGGTTTTTTCGCAATTAACTGAGCGTTAATTATTAAGTAATCTTCTCACGTGGCATTAGGAACCATATAATTCACTGAGTGAGTCGTATTTCAAAGAGGGAGTAAAAAGTATGCAGGATGGCTACTTACCGGAAGAACATTAATGAATGGTGGTGTGCTACCGTAATGTATTATAACTACCCCATGCAATGACCGCTTACATTCCGGTCTTAGTCCATAGGGCGAAAATAAATGACTACGTGAGTTGCAGTAGCGTCAACGTAGTTAGTAACTGCAACGGCATCCACGAGCCAACAGTGAGACTGAAGATCCCTTGTTACAGTAACCTTTGGTAGACGAAATTATGAAGGAAAACAATTCCCAGATTGTCTTAATGAGTAGACAAGTTTTATGAGAGAAATTATGAGCTCGATTTCTTTGCTTTGCAATTACTTTTACGTCAGTGAAAAGCCCAAGAATGTATTGCGTACAATTGATGCCCCTTACATTTTTTAGTCAGTTCCATACCGAGTTTGCAGATTTCTTTTATTTCTGTCTCTGCTGCTAATTCACGCACAAGGGGAATGCTGCGTGGACAAGGTTTTGAGTTCAGTCATACAGGAACTTTGACTTTCGCCTGTGACAGTGTCCTGCCTAACTGTATGAAATCCTCTAACTGTACGGCAGCTATAATTCTTCAAAGCCATAAATTCCAAGTCAGTCAACTTAGTAGCTTCCAAGTTTCATGTATCTGCCTGGCAGCAGTGGAATCCCAAAATGATTTTTTGCGAACAGTCGCAAAGTTTGCCAAAGTTTTTGTCGGAGGACACAGAGGGACGAGGCAGTATTGTAGCAAAGCAAAAACAGTTGCATACTAAACACTGTTGCTGTTATCCTCCTTAATGGTAGACGCCAACGCATGGAAAAACTAGTGGAAATAATTTAGAGATGAGTAGTGAAAAAAGGTCAGCCACTACGAGGAGAGAAAGAATAACGAATGGGATCGGTGGAAAGCAGCATTGTGAATTAAGAACCATGAAACCGCAGAGGATTGGACAATTTTTAACAAGTTGAAATTGCCACATTCCTCCAGAGTTGCTTCTGCCACTGACCGTGCTGAGAAAAAAGAGTTGAACCGGGAAGAGACGAGGAGCAAAGAGGAAACCACTGGGGAACAACTTCCTCATCATTTTTGTGGTTGCTCAGCAGAGGAATCTGTCAACTTTTCAATGATGCTTATAACAGAAGCTTTACTGCAAGCCGACAAATATTACGGTGTGTACAAGTTTCTATAGTTGATTTCCTTTTCCCATTTCTCCAATACTCATTTTGTTTGACACTGAAAACTTTAACAGGATTATTCTGCCTCACTGTCCTCACAAATCTTCTCTAGCTTCATAAATCATAAACTCCATGGACGGCTGGTTAGATTGTTATAACATAATCGTCTTGATCATCCTCCTTGGGATAGCTAAATAGCCATCCTAACCTTCCGTACCATCAATGTGGTCCTCGCCGGAGGTGCAATGAACGCCAAGTTTTTTTTCTCACTAACGCGTCACCGTAGAAGACAATAAATGAAATGCAATCAGGACAATTTTTTGACTTGTTCCCTTGACTGGCTCAAGTGATGATAAATAATATGTGACTTTTATCTCATCTTCCCCTCAGGTGTGTTACGATTCAGTTACAACAAGTTGTTTCCTTTACAGTCACTTGACACTTGTTGCATGTTACTGCACCATTTAACTTACATTTTCAATCATCCCTCAACTCATTTCTCTGTTAGTTTCTTCGCTCTTCTGTCTGTCAAAATCAATTACTGGCTCAATGATCAACGTACAAAGTATTGCCTCTAGAAACTGAAAATTTATAGAAGAGCAAAAACTGTAGAGGCCAACAAACCATTATTCTGCTTCTCACCCTTTGAAATCTTGCCTGAGAACTAAACGTACTGTTCTCATCATTGTTATACTATTTTTGAGAGAAAAGAGACAGAAAAATTATTTAAAAGTTAGTACAAGATTTTTCGAAAGGACAAAGAGAAAAAATGACAATAATTAGCATGTGAGCCAAGGAACACTTTGATGAGCCTAAAAATTTTCACACAGTCAGCAGGATTTTTATTGGCGAAAAGATCTCGTAATCAGAGGTAGGAGAATGACTTGGAGTTTAACAATAACGTAAATCTCTCTTCTGTTGCTGATTTCGTACAGAAACTGAAAACTGTGCGACGACCGTGGAAAACTGTAACGGAAAATTCGCGTGCACAGAAGCACATTCCCGTGTGTATTCAAGCTTAGAAAATAACAAAACAAGAGCAGCCTGGCAGCGTATTAACTCGGTAAATTAGGGACAAATTTTCCCTAACATGTATTCCATTTGTTCCATCCTTCCATTGTATCTCGATTCAATATTTCGATACACAATCTCAACCTCGCATTCCCCCGAACAAAGTTTGTCATAATCGGCTGTTTGTAATGTTCAAAACTAAAGACTAATGACCCAGAATGCTAATTCGTTCCTGACTAGTAGGCTTGTCTAGTGTAATCGTTTTGTCACAATACAGTATGGAGGGAATCGAAAGCTATAAACCATTATTGAAATGACATTTGTTTTAGTAAGAAATGTTATCTGATTTTTTTGTGTTACAGAAAGCAAGGGAAGAGGCATCGAGTGAATGCTGCATGGAAGAGGCACCGGTGCCGGCTCATTGAGCTCCAGCATTGGTCGTTATAATACTAAAGTATTAGTAGTAAAGTATTACCAAATGGTAACTCTGCCAAGTAACGTGGACAGTTGATCTGATTTGGATATGAAAGTGTGATCAAAGTGTCAAGAGTGTGCTAGTGTGATTTGAAATAATCAAATTCAGATCGATGATGAAATAAAAACATTAACCAGATGAAGCCGAACGGAGTTGCGAGAACAAACGGACACATACCGAGTAAGTCTATTTTGCAGTTCAGCCCGTTGATTTATACTACACTACCATGACATGAAATGCTTCAAACTGTCGTCCCTTCTCCTGTCAGGAGCAAAACTGGATCCGCTTTGGCGTCATGCGTATCATAATGATGTGATTTGTTTATCAAAATGAATCCATTAGGGAGGTAAATGAGGGGAATTTATCACTTTTAAGACTTGTATCTTCCATCGGCTGTCAAGTCAACGGAAATTCCTGGAACAATGTACACACAACTCAGTGAAATCTTCCGCTGCTTCATTCTTCCTATTTAGTAGGGACACCTCATCAAACCTTTTAAGGTTCTGTGGCGTCTGATAATATTCAAGTGAGACGTCTAATACCCACATGAGCTGAATATTTCATCAGAATCCATTTGAGAGAACAAAGAGCAGGAATTACAGTGGAATGTTAAAAAAAGTTAGTTTTCGTGTCATCAGTATACAAGTCATAATGATTTTGCAATGACATAGGCTCCACGAATTTTGATTTTAACGTCATTACTGACATAACTTGTCAAGTCTATCCTGCTGGTTTTTAATATTCCGATCCTGGCAAAGAAGACTGCTCAAGTTGTGCGCAATAACTGTTAGAAATGGTAGTAACTTTATCAGTTCTATCAAACTTGCCGTGCGTTCTAACGTCTTTAGTTGGTATTGCTACACAAGGCTTCCAATTCCATTCATTCGTAACTACTTGGTGAAGCAGTCTTCCTCTCTGAATAGATGAAGAGTGGTTAAGGATGAAGACGACCGTTTGTTTGACGTACTTGATAAGAGGATAGGTGGCCAATATTCCAGTCTCGAAAGTAGTTTTGAAGTCTCAAAGAGCTCATACACCTCATGCTGCAGGCTGTCTTTTGCTTATCAGTAACAAATTCTGCCCATCGGTTACCTTCGTCCCTTGAACAGGTGGAGAGCAGAATACTTATCAGGTTGCAGAATAGCAAGTTGATGTTGTGAAACATCGTGGAAGGAGGATGGAAATGTGATGGAATTCCTCAGGGTTCATACACAGATCCTATCGCCTGTCCGTTTAATAACGGCAGCAGATGAAACAAAATGGCATTTCTCATGAATGACCTCAGTCAGCGGCCTGACGAGCAGGCTAGCTAACTAATCTTAGATTCTACGATCGTTCAAGGTACTTTCGTTCGCGGTTTCCCTTATCATAAACAGTACTCCAAACTATGGATGAGATGTCTCATTGTTAACAGGAATCCGAATGATCATAATTAAATATGGCTCAGTTTAGCGTTCTGATCAAGTCTAAGATTAACAAAGATAAGTCCTGCGGTTTTTCAGCCAACAACAAGTACAACAAAAAACATTGTTTGAACGGTCGGAACAAAAAATTGTAATGAGAAAAATGCGTTGTTGTTTATACGCAACGCAAAACTATCTGCCGTTATCATGTGTAAGCTACCACCGAATCTGTTAATGAATGTGGAAAAAAATTGGTAGTTAGTTGATTGCAAGTGGCTGTCAGCTGACTGACATATTGAACAAACTTGAAGAAGCAGACCTTCCTGTATGAGTTCCACTTAGAAGACGTGGAAGGATTGAAAGTCACTGTGGTAGAGTGACCAGTCCATCAAAATTTCAATCACTGTAGCTTCTTCTGATCACGATCACACATCATTTAGTGTAGAAATTGTTGGAAACGTAAGCATGAGCTGTTTTCATACAGCGAAATTTCTCACCTGGAGTTTGTTCCAAAGAGTGTCGGGTGTTATCCTCTGTGTCATTACTTGTATTAATCTTCCCCTGCTGGTGTTTGAACCTGAGGAATAATTTGCGAGAATAATAATTGGCTTAAAATGTTTACTTTGCACTAAAGCCCAACGAGAATTAAAGTGTATGAAATCCCGTTAAAGTTATTACTGGGGATGGGATGATTAACGGGGTGCAGCCATAAATCAGCAAGTAGGATTTTCATGATAATATTGGAGCATTTATTTTAGCCATAATACTTTTCTCAAGGCTCTCAAGCACAGTTCTCATGAAAGCAATGGTTGTGATAATGATTATAAAGCCAAGTAAAGCGTAATGGAAACTTGGCTCCCTCATTTTTCCTCTTGTTTCAAATGAAATAGCATGCAGTGCTATAGATGTAAGTAGATGTTAACATTACATATTCCAGCCCTTGGCTCAATTTCTTCTAGTTCTCTGACCTTAATTCAAAAGGGATTATAAATGAAGAGAAGCAATCCTGAGTGAGTAGTGGAAGTAAGCCATTATGTAATTAAACGTGAGAGATAGGAGAGGAATGAAGCAGGGAGAAGTGAAGAATTTTACCGTAACATGGAACTGAGGGCCAAGCAACCCTCTTGTTCTTCTTTGTAATCTGTTGTGGTAGTTAACTTGAATTATTACCTCAGATTTCAAGGGAAAAAATTGAAATGCTGCACTGTGCAACTTGTCCACGCTTCCGCAGCTCCGAAACTAGTCTGAGATTAACAGTTTCAAGATGATTTGATCGCCTTTTCCTCCCTCTAATTATTGTCTAAGTCTCATTAAATGTTATTGAAGATTTTGTTAAAACAAGTTGCTTGCCGAGAATAATCCGTTGCATATGAACTTTTTAGATTGCTCAAAACTTAGGGGAATGTTAGAAGCATACATGTTCATGAAACGGAGTTTGATAGCACGCTTCTATTTCGGGAGGATAATGAAATGAGTTGAATCTAACTAAGCAGTAGGAATTCTGAAATATTGTTATTGCAATTGCTGTGCACGTTGATATAGGCCATATTTTTAATGTGTAAGCCAAGCTGTTGCACAATGCAAAACAATGAAGGTTACCATAAGGAGGTAGATTCTGCAAACGCAGGCACTCGCACGTGAGAAGATTTTAGTTTTGCAAGATCACAGTAGCTGCATTTATAGCAAAAGATGAGAAAGGTCGTGAAATGGTTGTGAGAAAAAGAGAATAATATTTATAGCAAAGGTTGCTGCTTATGACCATTTTATTAAGTCATCCTCTTGCACTTGTCATGCTGTTAACTTATAAATCCTTGTCCTTGGCAACGCAACTTGTGTCACCGCATATCTGGATAATTGTTTTATTCGCAGTGACGTCTGCTTATGCAATTGTAACGAGATTTTTAATGCTACAGGAACTGGTGCTATACAACTGAAGGACACAGTGGGGAATGTTTCAGGTGGAAATAATTCTGATTCCATTATAGCTTCCTCAACTTTTCGTCCCAGTACATGTCATCGTGCTTCAGCATCATAGTCCTTTTGCTTTTCTTTACTCTTTTCGTCAGTGTTGATTAGATTTCATCATCATTCATAGTCCATCTTGAAGATTCTGAAGTTTAGGATTTTACAGTTTTTATGTAGAAATTGGCAGCCTGGTTGTAGGTGATCACAGCCCATGCGGTGATCACAGGGCTGAAATTGTTGCAGGTAGCTGGTGATCATAATCAAATATGGTAATAAAGGAACCAAATGGGTAGCATACAGGTTTAGGTAAAATGCATATTATTATCTTTTGCATTGCAAAAAAATCAGTAACATTTAATGAAAATCATCTAAAATTCAAATGAGGTATAAAATAACCGTAAAATAGTCACAATTATAACAAGTTACTAAATATCATAAGGACCAAAGGCAGCTTTGATGTCTTGAAGAAATGTACTCCAGAACATCTCATCATTAATACCTCACCACCATTCTTCTATAAGTTTGTCGGACAACACAAGTCGGCAAGCAATAAACTGTGAGGCTGTGGTCACCAGCTGCCAGCACCAATTCAGCACCAATTTCAGAGCTGTGGTCACCGTGCCAGACGTGATCACCTACAACCAGGCTGCCGAAATTGTGACTTGGACCGTTACTCCTCTCGAACCCATTTAAGTGCAAGGTTAATGTCAGGACGACAAAGATTTTGTTAATGATGAAGCTTACGGATAGCAAGTATTGACAGGTTGTACAAATTAGGAAAAACAACTCTTTCCCATTGTCTGTCCCAAGAATTTAAACTACATTCTTTGGCGTGAAAGACAGATTTATTCTTACTAACAGCATTTCAGCCAACTTGAAGGGAAGGCTTTAGGAGCGTATTGCGACGTTTATGTCTTATTTCATCATAAAAGTTTTGTGAATTATTGGCTCATCTTCTTTGTTTTAAAGGTTTCACTGCGTTTGTTTAGGAGAACCTCGTTGTTGTTGTGAACTTTATTTTAGTGCCAGGTCATTCAGCAGGTAACCACTGATTTTCAATGACGGGCACCATCAAGAAAAAAAATATATAAATTAAGTTATCCTGTGAGGATAACATACATTATTTTTTACGCTGCTCGACATTATTTCGCTGTTTTTTGCTACTTAAGTGATCTTTTCAAAACTTTTTCTGTGGCTCACGTAAACGGCCGCATATTAGCAGCGCTGTCAGATTATTCGGGATCAAATAACACGTGCTGGTGCTTGAGATTTCTATTCTCTTGATTTCGATGAAATGTTTCATTGGCTACATGCTTTACCGTGCGAATCGTTGTTTTACAGTCAAGTCGCAGTGCAGTTGGTGATGACTTGCTGTAGGCTTTGCCTTTAATTGTCATACTGCTTCTTCATCGCTTAATAATTTGACTGAAGTGGGAGTTTAGGCAGGGTGAAACTCGGATTTTGCTTTGATTACACTATCTTCATTTCGCTGAGTAAACATTTAGCAAGAGAATGCGTTACTAACGACACACAGTAGCAGATGATCCACAGCCTTAAGAACAATAGGAATTGGGTGGCAACTTGAAAAGAAAAATGTCAAAGCAAGTTATCGACGGAAAGCTAATGTCCTCATTGTGAGTACCTGAGGCGGGGGCAATTAAAGGCATGAGACAGAAAAGACTTTTATGAATGGAATTGGCAGAGAGGATTAGGAGACACTGCTTATTTTAAATGCACCTTTGTGTGCTGTATCCATTTTGTAAGATTTATTGTTCTTTTTATAAACTGTATTTCTTAAGGGGCTGGCGCGGAAAACTAATTGTTTGCTATATGAATCATGAGTGGGCCGTTAAGCAGTAATAATGCAATTATTTGGTAAAATATGCTTCTATTTCATTATGAGGCTTTTTCAGTTATGGTTTTCGGCTGGATTCAACAACCACGTATTTTACCGTATGAATTTGAATGCTGCAGTGTACCATACGTCCTTTAATTGTACAGGAGTCACCGTCCATAGCTTGCTGACACGGATATTTTCTGTTGTTCAGGCAACAGTCGCATGTTCAGCCCAGTGTTTAGAATTTAAACGTGGAGTAAGCTGAAGATGGTTTCAAAGCTTTCAGGCTTTGTCCTCTCTTTGCCTTATGGATTATTTGCTTTGCTCGTGGATGCTGACCGTTCCTTGGTATGCTGAGAATAACTCTCGTTGTTCTACATGGTGGGAAGAGAATGTTTTGGATAACTTAAACATGAGTCTTTGGCTATGACGAGAAGAAAACTCATTGTATTGCTTATGACAATGACATGACATGACCTCATTTGTAATAGCTATCGAGGACGAGCTTTCATTCCAAAAATTGCACTTGTCAATTGTTATTAGTCCTCATTTAGCATGGCCATTGAATCACATGTAATAATCATACCGGTGATTTATCATGAGACTTTTCCATGTTCAGCCTCCCACACTCATGCTGATTCATCCTATTGTCAATAGCCATTCCCATAGCATAGCATGCATAGGACACAGACTTGACGTTTTATACTTGAAATTGATGACATGGATAGGTAGACCCCCCCAATGGAATGACAACATTAACAGAGGCATAACATTCCGTCCATTAGCCATTCATGCACACTGGAAATGGTGACATGGCAATCCACCGTACTCAAATCGTTTCTGATGCTTCCAAGCATATGCGTAATTATATGATAGCTACATGTGTACCTACCTCCTCCTCTGTTGAGGTGAAGTGTCAGAAGAGGAGAGAGAAGGACTTGGTAATTATTATCATTAGGGCTTCCTTAAATGTCCCAGTACACGACCGGTTTTCACAGCCCATGGTATTATGCGATTATTTTTGGAGTAAGACAGAGAGGGAGAGAGAGAGAAACACCAGTCAGTCATGACGAGCATTAGGAGGATCATTATGACAGAGGGAAGCCAGGATGAATTTCTACCTCGTGAGCGGGCAAAACAGGGCTTTAATGGATGAGCAAGTGTGGGCAAGTATGAAATTGTTCATTGACCTGTAATTATTATGCACTATGGATTCCTTCATCATCACGAGTTTTGTTTGCATTTTTCCACGCTCCTATTTGCAAACCTTCCTTTGATTTCTAGTGATGCAAGGATTTGTTCATCCTTTCATCCTCTCTGCATAGATCCATTTCCTATCATTTTTGGTGACTGGCCATACTTAGTGGCCCAGTCCTTCGTGGCAATTTGATATCGGTGCGAAGAGGCTGTTAGCAGTGAATCTTATATTTTAGCCATTGAAAATATCTGTCTGTTAACCACGTATGCCGGAAATTGAGCATTGTTTCCAATTTCTAATCCAAATTTTCTTCCAGCATTTGGAAACTAGCAAAAAAAGAATTGTCTGGTTAGCAAGTAAAAAGATTAGGAGAGTAGAGGGAGTTTTGAGTTAGCGCTGCAATAAACTTACCTTTTGTTTTTGTTGTGACTCGGCTCAAATCTTCCTTGTTGTTATTATTTCCCACATACATTGATAAAGCCTTCCTCTCTGGCTGGGGCTGATACTCTGATTAATTAGAAGAAAAGATTTCCAGTTGCGTGATAAGGGAAGGTAAAGTGAGCTTGTAGGGAGGTGAGCTGAAAGTTTTACTGGTTGACAGGAAGGATGATGCGAAATAACACTTCACATCCGGGGGGTAGGCTTCATCTTGTGGTCGGCAGTAGATAAGCCCTGACTAAGAACTATCAGAGAACCCTGGTGCTAACTAATAACCATTGCAATCAGTTGCTGTGCATGAGAAGGGTAATCCTGTGAATCTGCTTTATTACCAGCTCTTCTGAAGGATCATCTTGAATTGCAAGAATTATTTTGTTGTAGAAATGAGTCCATGTGCAATGTTTACTGAAAGAGTGGATTGAGAAAACCTCATGGGATGGATCAGTTAAGAGCTTATTGCATTATTGATGCAAGCTGGATACAGTACAAGTAATGATGATTCACGAGCACGACGGAGCCGATAATCAGAATGGATGGTTTTGCAAGTACGTTCTCAAGACGTGTGATGAGAAGTGTGATATGAAAATATTTGTGATTGTATTTCAACTGGTTTATTATTTATTTGTTCACACAAGGAGGTCCAAAACGCTTACTCTGACTAGCACGAATATTTTTGTACCATCATCAAAAGTGTGTCACATCAGAGGGAAGTATCACCAATAAGTCTCATCCTCAGCCTTGTTGCCAGCTTTGCAATAATTATTATTTAAGAAAAGTAGGAAAGGATTCCAACTATAAAAACTCTTTGCTACAATGACACTCATTAAGGGCTGAAAGCATTATCATGATACAAAAATTTTGCCTGGAGATGGGAGTCAAAGCGTATGGTAGGAAGGAAGATAGACTTTATAGAATTAGTTCTGTATCTTTTCTGTGCATGTATTGATGGAGGCTATCTTTGGACTCAAGTGGAGTCGTCGGAGTGACGAGGTTGTTATTACATTGATGAGAAGTCATTAGGCGTAGGAAATTATGCTGCCATTCAGGCAGAGTAAGCAGACGAAGGACTTTACTTGCCACGGCTGGAAAGAATATGAAAGCAATAACTTTCCTTCGGCAGTGTGAGCAGTGCGTGCGTTAACGATCTGAACAGTCATCAGCATCATTATTGTGACTGCGAGACTGAAATTGTGTTTACTATTCATGCAGCTATCATCACCATCATTGTCATCTTCGGAAGCTCGGAGCGAAATAATTTAAATTTGAATGTATTTTAATTGAACCATTCAATTTTAGCCTATAACAACATAGATTGCAAATTCGTAGTTCCTTCATAACAATAGCTAAGGGGCATGACGTTCATAATGATGACGATGATTGGTGAGGACAATTATCCAATTAATCCTACATCCTTCCTCACCTCATGCGGCTGCTGAAGAAGAAGTGGATTTGTCAGAAGGATTATTTGCTAACAAGTTTTATCATTCCAATTGTGGCTGTTAGGGTATGCGATGGCAAAATGTGTTACTGCGGACTTTGTATGTCTACGTAACATGATTGCTGTTTGAAATAATGTGAGGCCGGTTCTAACGGGAAAACTCTACGCAGACGGTAACCTTCCGCGTGGAAATTCTCATTTTTTACCCACACCCTTTCATCGAGCTTGCAAACAACCGTGGGAGGAAAATAGTCAAGTAGTGATGTGATCTGATGATGATAAACTGGCCAGTGGAATAAGAATGATTCTGCATATGAAGAGTGATTCCTTATTGCACCTTCCCCGGAAGCATTTGTTCTTTCTCTGATAAGATTCCGCTGACTGAGAGTGAGAGAGGATGTGTAAGCGTAAATTTGTGTGCACATATACATGTTACTGCTCAACAGTCTCCCGAACATTTTTCCTACGCAAGGGTAAGCACGCGTGTGAGAATTGTGTGCGGATATGCACTGACTGACTGATCTGCCTCAGTGCTGACGAAGAATCTCCCTTCATAAAAGGCTTTTAAAATGTGTTAAGGTGTGCATGTCTCCAATTTGCTCTCATGCTTTTTCACAAATCAGTTATAGTAGTTGCTGTTACTTTAAACAAGTGAAAAATCGCTTGACTGCTCTTCCGCCATTAATGACGATAAGCTCATCTCTGAAGGCCAAGCATTTGCAGTCAGATTCCCCACTATTCCAAGCATCACTGTGACGCTCCTTAGATCTGAGTACTGTACTGGCAATGATTGACTCGAGTAGCCCATAAGATATACTCGAGGGCAACACGATCAGCACAAATTCAAGTTCTCGAGCAGCATGATTCTCTCACCTCACAGATCTTCCGCTACGTTTCTTTGACTTTACATTTTTTTCTCTATTCAGTCCTTGCTCCTTTACCTTTTCATATTCAACATTCCTGCCGAGCCTCTGTTGAATTTTCGCCAAAAACAGTGACCACTGTCAAATCGATTCTTTCCAATGGATGTCATTCATTTCTTCGATCATATCATTTTTGCCTATTGGCACTCATTTCACTTCGTCGGCATCAAAGTCAGAAGCGGCGAAGAAAAACTATCTGGGAAGTGGCAGTTCTTGTTATTTTCCAAGAAATTTGATAGCGTATTGATGGCGAGTATAAAAAGGGTTTTTGCCTGCTAACTGGAACGATCAATTCCTTCTAAAGTGATTGATAGGCGCGGCTTTATGTAATACGAGCCAGAATTCATCGTATTAGTTTTTCTGTTAGCGACGAAAAAGTTGTCCTTTTAATTTTCATGTCGTCTTCTTTTTTCGTCCATGTCAGTCAACCGTAAGGAAAGACAACATGATCGAATGCCATCAAGACTTAGCTGTCCGGAATCACTGGCGAACAAGCTCTATGTTTTGGCCTGAGATTGTTTGCGCCAAAACATCATCATTACGGATTCCTCCTTGCAATCCTCTCACACCACACCTGAAGCCAGGAGCTGTAGACGAAGACATGTAACTTCAGTCAGAGCCCAACATGAAAGAATTCTTGCAACGCCCGAGCTTTCCCTATACCTGAATGCTGTGGACACTTCCGAGAGATATTTCATGCCATAAATCTTGTTTGTATATGCGCTGAGATTCTTACAATGGAACTTTTTCTGGTGTAACCGGAGTTGAGGGAAGTGAATGCCACAATGGGAGAGGGTTCATCCTAGGAACCCTTAAGGGTCATACCTTAGGTGCGACAACTCAAGGGTTACTATGGAAACGGG
>JAQFYD010000545.1:0-17607 GCA_034694225.1 Bourletiella hortensis | reverse complement strand
ATTTCGCGTCCCGGAATGACCCCACCCGGGACACGGGACAAGGGCTCTCATTCCGGGACTGTCCCGGCCATTCCGGGGCGGTTGGCAGCCCTAGTCACGTGGTCAGAAACTTAATATGCACTAGACGATTTCAGAATCGGGCACTTAAAAAATGGAACACGGAATCGGCACTTAAAAAACAAGAATATGCACTAAAATCAAACATCCATATCACGAGCTGTACAAAATTTAACTTATTAATTTAATGTTTTTTGCCTTTAAACGCTTGGTAGCTCTGTCCTCACGGACAAGGGCCTCCTTAGCCTTAGACTTTTTTGGGCACCTGCTCCTCTTTTGTGTCCTATGCGTACGTGTTGAAGCCTGTTACCATGGCTTCAAAGTATAGCCTTTGCTTCAATGTGTAATCAATATTCAACTTAATTCAAACTGTAACTAGCAAAACTATTACGCTCTACTGCTATTTTCTGTCACTATTCTTGTCATTCTGACTTTGTAGCTCCAGTAGTGCAGGTCATGAATCAAAAATCTCTTGCTTGACACTAATTGTCAAATTCATTCAGATTCAATAAAACCCTAACATCATTGTTGCGTTAACTGAGTTCGCCTTAGTCACTTCTGCAATGTCGCTGCCACTTTTGGAAGCTAAGGGAATCCTCATCATTTACGCTAGGGTCAGACTACGTCGTAGACTACGAGGTTCCACACCAACTTCAAACAGTACGGTTTTACTCACTTCTCCGAATGTAGCAAGCTTTTTCAAGCAGGCTATAGCATAAATATGCTTGAATGAAAAGTGTTTGAGGTAAAAAAACACAGCTACATGTAGATGCTTCCCATTCATCATAATTGAATATAACTTCATGAATTCCATAGTAGTGTGTTTGAAGAGCTACAATGGTTTTGAATCTTCTCTGTCATCCATTTTAGTCCTGTTAGTCTTCCAGTGCTTCCAATAATCAGCAAGATGATGTTGCACACTATTTTACATCGGCCGCTTTTAGACTTGGGCACACTAACCGGAAGTAATTCGTGATCACTACAATCACTCTCAGCTGTTTTACACTAAAGGGCTCTTATTTCAGGCAGAGATGATGACATTGCAACAGACACAAAGGACTAACTGTAAGGTTCGGCTCGCAAAATAGCTTTGTTGTCTTTCAGTATGCGAAGTGCATATAACGCAAATGAAGTTCAAATTAATTATTTCTAGTGCATATTCATATTTGCAGTTCAGTTTTCGGTGCCGACAAAGTGCGGATTCCGCAAAAACCCAAGTGCCGATCGCATGTTTTCATAGTGCCTATCACATTTTTTAAGTGCTTATTAATATATTGCCTGTGAAATTTGGGGAAATTTCGCAAAGGTAAAGAATAAGCAAGAGATGCGTGGTTCTTGGAAGTGGGTAGAGATAAGCTATGAGTGTCATTCATAGAATGTATGAACATAGGCGAATGTCTATGCCATTGAGTCAAGGCGAAAGACTGTTAGTCGGCGTCATTTGCACGGCATAAGCCGCCCATGTGTTTGCACAACGTTTTGCAATCTCCTTCACACAAAAATAATACTAAACTGGGTGACTCTAATCTCATTTTTAGCATCAAGCGTCACTGATGGTACACTGAATAAGATGTGACTTGGAAACCTTTGACCCTTGAGTAAATATAAGGCAGGCTGTGTATGCGATAGATGCGCTCAGAGAACATCTTGACAAACATAATATCCTCCTTGCCTACATAGATAAGCTTAAACAAACTAACTTGTGCTTGGCAAGGACATTCTGATCATTAGCCATGGGAGTCTCTAATTAATTTGATCCACATCAATAATCAATTATCGCATTTAATAGTTACTCTTCCTCTGACTAGAATACTCATCATTAAAATGCATCCAATTGTTTGCATAGGTCCGTTCCTACTCTTTGCATTCGCCCCGGCGGGTAAGTGGTGTGTCAAAAGTATTTACTGTAAGAAATAATTCTGCAGAAGTTGCTATTTCTTCCTGATTTTTAAGAGGCTTTCGAGACGGTGCTGTCCAGATGTTGCAACATGGGCGTCCGCTGGGCCTGGGACAACAACACATGTTCTGAGTATCCGGCCCCAGTTTCTCAAATTGCAATTGAGCATCAAGCGCCCTGCTTGTCAACTATTGATGCTTGTTGTCGGCGAAATTATAGGTAACCTTCAATGGTGTGCGGCAATGGAAGGTGAGATCTACCAGAGTGATTTTCAAGCAGTTTTTAACTTTACTCAGGGAACGACAGTGCATAAGAGGTCAAGAGATCGCTAAATCAGGGAGGGAATGTTCGACAGGAGAGGGTTCGGCAGGGCAATACCAACAGGTATCTTTTTGCCCAGTGTCTTCTTTTCTATAGTGTAAGTGGGCTCAAGCTGGGATTGTTGGTTGCAGGATTGCTGTGAAGGGTGCAAAGTTGGGCTCGTGGCGGGTGCAATGGGTTTACAGTGTGAGTTCCAGGCACTCAAACTGGCTTTGGGTCCACCATGGGATACGTCCCTCACAAGATGTTGTCTTCAGGCTGGTGGCAGTACCACTAATAGCCGTGGCACGTTTCCATCAAGATACTCCCTTCCTGGTGAGCGATGGTGGAACAATTTCAATTCAACGTTCACTTGATTTCTCCACAGTTGATTATTACGGACGTGCATAAACTAAATAATGGTTTTAAGTAGAATCAGCAACATCTCCTCACTCTCCGACACCAACACCGCCCACAACATCGACCACGGAAGGAGATGACATTTGCACGCTGTTCCAAGGTCAACTTTGTGCTCATATTTGCATTTCCGAAGGGACCTCCTACAGATGTCAATGTCGAGCCGGGTACACGCTGTTGGCTGACAGGAAATCCTGTCGGCAGGATAGAGGAAGTATCAGTGTTGAACCGTAAGGATCTAACATAAGATGCTGTAACGTAGGAGGAGCTTTTCCTACTTGAAATTGTAACTTCTAGGACTACAAGGTCAACCCCTGCACCGTCCATGGGTGATAGACGTCCCAATCAGTGCCCACCAGGATTTATCTACAATGTTGGAACACAAGTCTGTGATGGTATGCAGCATGGTCGTACGTGTTTCCATTTAAACGTCCAGGACCGGAACTGAGTGTACGCATTTGTATTTCAGATATTGATGAATGTTCATTGCCCGAAGGGGCCAGAGCATGCTTCCCGTATAAGAAATGCAGAAACACCATCGGGTCCTTCCTTTGCGAAGACAATGAAGCATCAAATGACCGAAGTCTTCAATGCCCTCCAGGCTACCGATACAAAGAAGACACAGCGACTTGTGTTGGTAGGTGGTTTTATTTCCAGTTTCTGAATTCAAATAAATTGGAAAAACGGTAATGCATTAAAACGTAATGGTTTCAGACATTGATGAATGCGCAGAAGGTGTTGATATTTGCGTGCGTGAGATTCAGTATTGCATAAACACCCCTGGAGGTTTTGATTGTCAGAGCAAAAAGGAATTTAATAGGTACAACTGTCCGGCAGGGTATAAGTTTAATAATAACACACTCAATTGTGAAGGTATGTCGCACTTATTAATAACAGTAGTTTGATCACTTCGCGGTTAAATGAATAGCTACAAAGTTAAATTATGATGACAGATGTGAACGAATGTGTGGAAAGACTGGACAGTTGTGATCGTAACTCAGAGGTCTGCAGGAATACGAATGGTGCGTACGAGTGCGATGCCCAGTGTCCAGTAGGATTCCGTTATGATATTCGCTTGCGACTGTGTCAAGGTCAGTAGTTGGACTTGCAAGACTTCTTCTACATGAAAAGATATTTTTGAAATTTTCTCTTATGTTTTAGATGTTGATGAGTGTAAGGAAGGGACGCATACGTGCCGCATAGAGACCGAGTCTTGCGTGAACGTTCCAGGCTCCTATCAGTGTCACCAGTTGGAAGGCAATGCGAATCACAATTGCCCGCCGGGCTATGAGCCTAGCTCTGACCTTTCATTCCTTTGCCAAGGTGAATTCTCTCACTTTTTCTTTCACATGAAAAAGTAAACAACGGGGGATCTCGGTTTTACAGACAGGGATGAATGTACCCTGGGACTTCACACTTGCACAGCCTCCGAAAGATGCATAAATGAAGTTGGTGGCTATAGATGTGAGGTTGGCGAAGATGACGGAGATGATCTGGAAAATGCTACTGAAGAAACTGAGGAAGATTTCACAACTGTCACTCCCCCAGTTGAGAACTCAATTCTGGGAAATCTTTTCACTCCCACTTTGCCATCTCGAAGAAATGAATCTCAGAGATACAGTTCATACCCAAGGGCTGATTCAGATACAAACTCCATATCCAAAAGTCCATCATGTCCGCCTGGGTACCGGAACAACGGGCAGACACGGCCAGGGGAGCGTCCCAGCTGTGTAGGTAAGATGGCCCGTCTAAAAGAAGACGAAGAAGCCAAAAGTTGAACTGAGTTGTATGGCTATTTACTGATTTTGATGGTAGATATTGACGAATGCTCGGAAGCTCGACCTTGTGACGCAACTCAGGTTTGTCATAATACTCAAGGAAGTTATTACTGCCATTGCAGAACGGGTTACTATAGAGATCCCGTAACCAGAACCTGCCTTGGTAAGCTTGGAAATGTCTGATCCGCTGCTGCAAGCGCAGACAAGAGTAATAAATGGTGATGGTGTCCTTTTAGACGTCAACGAATGTCAAAGTGGGCAACACAACTGTAGTGCTAGTCAGCGATGTGATAATGGTCCCGGATCCTATACCTGCATTCGAATTACGGGCTGTGGTACGGGCTACACATTGAATTCGGCTACGGGAGAATGCGAAGGTTAGCTATCAAAGTATTTGGTATTTGTGTAGCCGCGTCGCCTCATAAATTTTAATCTGTCTACAGATGACGATGAGTGCCTGTTTGGAAACCACGACTGCGACCAAATGGGACCTGGCTGGGCTTGCAAAAACACTCTTGGTTCATTTACATGCGAAAAAGCATCACGGCAATGCCCGGTGGGTCTGGCTCTCGCGCCCACTGGAGAGTGTCGCCCTGCGTGCGCCACTGGCTTAACATTCAACCAGCGTGGAGAATGTGTTGGTAAGGATCCAAAAATTACGTCGGCCGCAAAGTAAATTACTGAATATTGACTCAAAAACTGTGAAAATCGCAGACATCGATGAATGCAAAGTTCGTCCGGGGATACGGAGTATCTGCCCACCTAATCAGCAATGTGTGAATACGGAGGGCTCATACCGTTGTATATCAAGGGTCATTTGCCCTGCTGGTTACGAGACTGGTGTTAATGGATCTCGCTGTGTTGGTGCGTTTCGTTGTCACAGTAAAAGTTGTCACCTCATAATGAGAAAGTAGAATTTCATGACGCGAATGATACAAAATATTTGACAGATATTGATGAATGTCAAACTGGTGCCCACACATGCGCTGGCAATCAGATCTGCGTTAACAGAAACGGAGGTTTTATATGCCAGTGTCCTTCGGGGTACAATTTTGCTGTGGGTGGTGGCCATTGCGAAGACATAGACGAGTGCACACGCTACGGAGGACAGGTTTGTGCGAGCAATTCTGACTGCTACAATACTGACGGTAGCTTTAGGTGCATCTGCAAACAAGGATTCGAGGAGGGGACTGACGGGCAAAAGTGCATTGGTAATACACATAAATTGAATTTTTTTCATTTACATGAATGTTCTAGACGAACAATTTGTTTAGATGTTGACGAGTGTCGTACCATAACGGGACTTTGTGAGCAAAATTGTATAAACACATGGGGATCCTTCAAATGTTCTTGCGGAGCTGGATTCACCATAAGCGAAGACTCTAGGTAAGTTTGGTTCCAAGTTTTCCGGAAGAACACTGGATTTTTTCTTTCATACTAAACTGTACATGTCTCTAGAACTTGTCGAGACGTTGATGAATGCTCCCAAGTTCGGCCTGGCACACTTTGCATCGGTAACTGTATCAACACTCACGGATCATTCCGCTGTGAATGTCCTGAAGGCTATCAGCTGGGACATGACAATCGAACCTGCCATGGTAACTTTGTGTAGGAAACTGTGAAATCTGTGTAATTTACTGGGTAAGTGTGTCTGCTTTTTAGATATCAACGAATGTCAAAACAGTGCCATTTGCCGGTCTGACGAGACTTGCTTAAATACACGGGGTGGTTTCCGCTGTAACCGAATCAACTGCCCACCAGGATATCAAAAAGATGGAGCTCATAACGAGTAATTTATAACATGTTAGCCACATGAGTTCAACAGGAATCATCTGAATGCTGGATTTTTCTTTTTGCAGTCGCTGCAGAAAGACTCTTCAGTGCCTACCGAGGGATCTTGAATGCCAGAAGCAGCCGTTAACTATTTCTAGGAATTTTATAAGTTTCAATTCAAATATCCAGATTCCTTCTCTGGGTTACGTTGATTTGTTCACTATGCGTGGCCCTAACTGGCCAGGAGCCGTCTTGCATTTCACCCTCACCGTCAAGAATTCTCGTGCTGCCCAGTATGTTCCTGTCGCGTCTAGGCAGCATTTCCTTTTGCGACGTCCTACAAATCACGAAGCACTTGTTGCTTTGGCTAAGCCCATTTCCGGTCCACAGGTAAGTCACTACCAGACGATTTTCTAGTTGAGTTATCCGAACTCACATGACATTTCGTTTTAGGACGTGGAACTAGAGCTCACAATGGAAGTGTACAACAACCGACAATATGCGGGCTCTGCTGTTGCTCAAATTCTTCTCGTCGTCACAAGATATGAATTTTAAGACGATAACATACGTAATTTGCTAATTTCATTATTTTCTTCAAAGACAACAACTGTGAATAATAAAAATATATTATCGCATAAAATCACCAACTTCACCAAGACACTAAATTGGCGTAGCGTCCCCAAATATGATGTCAATCAGGATCAATACAAAAATTTCATACAAAAGACCACCCCAGGGTCTGACTGAATCACTAACACAGCGTGACAATTCCCCGCCACTAAAATCCTAAGAATTCAGATTCAGGTTACAGATTATGCCGCGGACTGAAACTCATTCTTTCCGGAAAACTTTACTAATGTCCTCGTAAGGAAGGCTGCGTACAAAGGTACCGTCCCACGAACCCTGTAAAGTATGATGTAAAAATAAGCGATTGATTTGCCATGACATTATTTATTGAAAGCGCAAATGTCAACTTACGCCTAGAATCTCCACATCAACGGAATATTTCTCTTCGTTGATTTTTTCGAGGGCCCCAAAGCAACCTCTGTACTTTCCCTTTAGTATTTTCACTTCTCGACCTGCCAAACCAAAAAAGATTCTCATAGGAAGGGCAACAGTTATTAGGAATTACATTCAGCACAGTTATCAGGAATTATGTTCAGCATAGTTATCAACAGCGGATGTTGTGGTTTTGTGGCTGCGTAACAACCGTAGTTGAGCACAATCATAATACATAGCAGAACAAATTTGCAGCTGCACTCCATCTCAAGAAGTGCGAAAAATGAGACGGAAAGTTATCCCAGCCATTACTATCGTAAGAATTCCATTCTCATATGTGACGATTGTTCGCATGATCACTCGTATTTGTGTAACCTTTATGAAATCTTTCTACAGATTCTGGCTTGCACTACTCTCGGGTCAAGCATCTGGGCAGGGCTGGCCATAGGCCTTTATGAACTGATGGGAAATACTCAGCAGAAAAGTTCAGACACCCTCCCGACCACTTACTACCAAATGCTGCTTTCAAGCTCCATTCTGGCAGCAGTAGGAGCTCTGACACAGCTTGTAACGTCAATTATCACAATGAGAACTGATCCTAGGGTAAGTAATGATGAAGAAATTCTATATTATATTTTCGGAATGATGAATTAAGCTTTTCTAATAACGGAAATACAGATAATTTATTCCCGACTACGTTTATGGGAAACGATAAACGTGACAGTCACTATTCTATTTATGGTTGCCGCTATCATGCCCTTCTTAACGGATCCTCGCGACAACTCAAACATTGGAATTGCAGAATTTTTGATACAACTGAGGGAAAATATTGTTCAATTCATTTTTCATGCCAAAGAAATTCCTCAAATTATTCCTGACCTTCTAAACAACAACTTCACTCCGTTCTACCTTCTACTCTGTACCAATATCAATGCCAGTATCATACTCCTGACTGTAAACTTGTTTTGTATGTGCGATCCGAAGAAATCATTGGCAAGGAAGAAAGATCCAGACCAGAAAGTGCCAGAGGATTTTTTTTCTGAAGGGAGCCTTTGTCATACATTAAATCAATCGATTAAGAGAGATTATCCTACCTCAGTGACTTCTAATTCACTAAATCACAGGAAGAAATATTATATTTGACAAAATTTGGACTCTCTTACCGATTGCGGGAATGACAGTTTCTAGGTGAGCTTGATCCAGTTTGAGTTTACTTTCTGTATCGATAAGTTTAACGATGGCGGTGTAATCGTCGATTAACTTTGTTACTACTCCTTTTTTCTTATAATACTTATCTCCCAAATCTTTCGTTACAACTTTTACCACAATGCCCTGTAAATAGAATAAAATTATATTGCATTTATTTAATTTTTATTTATTATAACAGGCAACTTATTTACCTCCGTCAACCATTGGTCGTCTACGCGTGGTTCATCTTTCTTCATCCTTTGCTTTCTCCGCTCCTCTTGTAATTTAATTTCTTCTAGTGCAGATAATTTTCTTTTTTCACCAGACTTGCTTGACATGCTTTTGAAACTCTTTAAGCTTTGAGTATCATCATCCTTTCGTTTTAATTCTTTGAAAACGGCAGAGGAACCGGCGATTGGCTGAACCTTTGCTACTGGTTTAATAACTATATTTTCTACTACCTTCTCGTCCTCTGATTTTCTCTGAAGTTCTGTATATTCTACGGTTTTTTCTTCCTGACTTGCTTTGGCTCGCTCAATCTGTTTTTCAATGAAATCATGCAAGCGTTCCTCATCATCTTTGTCCATTTTCTTCTTTTTGGATTCAGCCTCCTGTCTCGCAAGGGTCTCCGGGTCTCGGTCAATCCAGGTAATATACCAACCTTTCTCAGTTTCATCCACCGTACAGACACCTTGTCGTCCAAGCCATTTGATATATTCTGTCAGACTTAGCCACCGGGTGGCATTCATGTGCAAGTGTTCGCGGTCGGCAATATATTCTTGATAAACCTGGAATTAAAAGGCATTTCGAGGTTAATGGAACCATCAGCAATGTTCATACTGTCCATGTCCACTATGTTGTCTCTATCCATTTGACTTACCGCATTGGCGAAGACTCGCCTAGTACCAAACCGCCGCCGAAGTAGGTCGACAAAGCCTTTGGTGAATTCTCTAAAAAATACAAGATAAAACTATGAATACATACACTTATATCACTGAACACTATATGCAAAGCTGTCAATCCAGACTTACTTTGAAAATTCATCCAAATACTTATTCGGGTTGTCAGCGAATAGTAAAAGCTGTCTTTGATGAGACTCGGACGTGGTATGACACTTGAAGCCGTTTTCATCCCTGCACTGTTTCTGACACATCTGACAAAACCAACGAAGCTTCTGAAGACCTTTGGCCTTCATTCGATTTGCCAAATCCTTCGGCGTTCCTCTTTCTGCTTTCGGCATCTTTGACTCTTGGTTTTTCTATTATTCAGTTAACCAACCTAACTAGACTTGTGGCAAAGTATTTCAAACAAACTTTCGTTAAAACTGTCTCCTGCAATGAGGGTTTGTCGAGCAAACTGTTCAGAAGCAAAACAAAGTTAATTCTGACTGCAGCAAGGTCAACTCATAAGTATTGCACTTTTTCGTGTCCGAATCAATACAACCTTTCTCCAAAAGGTCATACAGAAATTTGCCAATCTCAAATACAACAAATTTTTATATAATATTGCTTACTGAGTACTGATGTTGTATTTTCGACAAAATTGCCATTCAGCTATAAATTCTCCTTCGTTTATTTATTTTCCAACCCATCGAAATTAAAATTGAATTGAAATATTGAAATCCTGATACAGAAACGACAGGGTTTGAAATTTGCCGCTAGAAATCATCGAGTGTACTTGAGAATCACTGCTGAGTTCCTTGTTAGCCGAGGGGTACCACCAAAAGAATTGGCCAGTAAAACTGGCCTCAGTCAGTGTCTATAGCATAAACTGGACACAAACAAACTGACCGGGAGCTCATCTTATTGACAGTTGGAATCAGTAGTCCCGATTCCACGGTAACTATCTTCCTCTCTGCCCAAACTCCACCGTATTCAGTATTTCAGTTTCATTGTTAGTATTAAAAGTGAGTCAGTATTGAGCACATCTATTTTTATTCTCTCGACAAGGTTCACCTCCCAGGACCAATAGTTTACTCAGCTGAATTAAACCGTACTCGGCTCAAACCGGAACTACTCTGCCTGGTAAATACTAACGTAATGTTGCGAACGATTTTCGAAGATTTTAATTACTTACAACTATGTGACTGAAGAAACATTCCTTGTGTTTGTGATCCGTGCGAAGAACCAGATTGTGAAAATATTTTTGTTTCCTATTGGCAACTATTACTATAGACTTTACCATCGATTCAGCAACCTGCCTTATGCCTTAAATGGTTATCACTCCACCCCTTGTGACCTGGCAGTTGTACTGGAGTCGTGAGTTCATTGATTACTGCTGCAAATATCTCACCGTACCTGTGTTTTCATCGAATCTAATTGGGATATAGGCATAGGTAAGGCTTCAAATATGAGTGAGACAGATTGATCGTTTCCACGTGTATCTTAGATTCGTAAGATAATTACGTTAAGTCCATTGACAACATTAGTAATTGGCTATCAGGCAGCAGATTTATTACTGGACGTATAGTACCTTGTGGAGTACAAAAGTTGTACAAAAGGATGTTGTCGTTTCCATGGCTGCAATGACTGGAACATGTCTGTAACCTGGTTTGGATGCAATAGGTCAAGTCAGTGGCTGCGTCGGTGTCCTTTGGGTAAATGAATTTGGGCAAAACGGTTGTCCATAAATTACCCTGTTTTCTGGGGTACAATCGACATATTGTCCAGCTGCATTCTTCGTTGTTAAAGCCGCTTACGGTCCCTATTGTTCAGAAAAGATAGATATCCAAAATTAGCGAAGGTATCATCATTTTCGCTTTGAAAATACGGGTAACTGACATTAAGATTGGCGCGTGAGAATTGTTGAGAATAGGATTTAACACTTCATGAAAGCGAAGGAGGTGCAAGATTCTCGTAAAAACTTTCCGTATAGGTATCTTAGCGTGCCAGCGTCGGATCTCATTTTGTATGCACCAATGAGTTTGTTTTTTATTTGCGTCAGCCCGTGTACATGCAAACTTTAACGACCGAGTGGATGCATTTGTCATAGAATAGCTCCACAGGTAAAGGATTCGAGCCATCAATGTTTTCTTATAGTAGCAGAGGCTACGTTCCTAATGGCGTGCTCACTGTCAGGGTCAGCATATATCTGCTGAATGTTCGATTTACGGGGAATCAATAAAATTCTATATGGCAAACACCCGAGACATTAGTGAAATTACAGGTGCACGGAACTGAAGGTTGGAAATAATGTTGTGTGCTGTCAACTAGTTCATCTGGGTTATTTCTTTTAACTTTAGTACGTGGATAGATTGTTGTCTCAAGATGGATTCTGCGAGACGTTGAACTTGAAAACGGATACTCATAAGTGACGGTGATGGACAAGCCGCCACTGGGGATGTGCCTTCGACGGTAACCCTTGTTATATTCATCTATATGTAACAATTGATTTTAGCAAGTTGTCCATTGCAAATAATTCCTAATTGCAAACTTTAATTTAACTCGTAGGGGCGGGGCGAGGCTGCGGGCAATGGCCAAAGCTCACTCTCCACTACATGTGATCTTATGGCAGGCACGGGAAGCTCAAACGGCACTGCTGGCTGCTGCTGCTGCTCAAAAGATGCTCTTCGATGATATCGCAGCCTGGGCTGCTCACGAAAACCGGGCACTGAGCGACGTGTGTTCCTCTGCTTCGGAATTAAGTGCCTTGTATGCTGCAGCTCAAGGCCAGATAGCTTGGGCTTACAAATCCCTTAGGAAAGATATGAATCTGATTCTTGAAGGAGAAAAGCGTTGTGATACTGCTCAAAAGAAACTTCAGGAGGCTGATGAAAAGAGGCAAAAACTCCGGCGGCAGGTATGAATACAAAAGCAGGAGGTCCTGGAACTCATTTAATGCTAACAAAGTTGCCTTTGGTAGGTTCTGAAAGCTCAAAGCAAAGGACTTGAAACCGGAGAAAACCCACGGCGGTCCGGAGATTTTACAGCTTTACAGACGCAGTTGGCGGAAGCAGAGCGCACGGCTGATCGACTGCACGTCGAAGGTATTGGAGTTCGCTCCTTAGATCTAGCATGTGTTTCTGCTTGAGCAAATTTCACGGATTCCTTCATGTGTTTCAGCATGCGAGGCCAGCCGTGAACAGGAAGCAGTGAAATTGGTCGTAGTTCGATCCGCCCTAGCCAAGTTATCAGACTCCCAATTGACGTTCTCTAATCAAGCCAGAGTTATATTCGAAGGTAATCACGAGATTACCCGCGAGTTACCGGAACCCCCTGCTCCAGGTGATCCATTGAGCGGATTACGTTACAATGGGCATGACATAACGAGAACTGTCGTGGAGAGGGTTAAATCAAGGGTGAACTTAAATACGTCCCTATTCGTGCCTCCTGGCCAACCTCCATTTACTTCCACACCGACGCATTCGCCCCGTCAGTCATGGACACCTGAACCTTCAGCTCCTCTAGGGGGGGATTATGATCCTCCTCCTCCGTACAATACCAGCGTCTTTAGGTAAGTGTGTCTTAATTTATTTTTTACATAAGATGTTACATGCATCACATTCCCGTTTGCTGTAGCTTCAGTTTAGTCATGCTTTTTATTAGATTCTCTGTTATGGAGCACATATAACTGTAGCCCCTTTACTTATTGATTGGACTTGTTTGTGCTCTGCCTTTGTCTGTTGCTACTGACTTATCAGGTACCCGGTATAACGTATAATTCTTCCATTATGAGCTAATATATAATGCTAACTTTCTCCATAACATGCTGCTCTGCTTTACTGGATTGACCGTCCTTACCTTTGATCTGTAAAACCACAATGTGTAACCAAAGTTATTGTTGTCAAAGTGGATCGGTAGATGCGGGAGACAACAGAGGTCGGAGGACTTCAGGTGGCAGACGCCAATCTGCAGGAAGACGGCCACCCTCAAATACTGTGTCACCATCACCAGCACCTCTTAACAATAACACCAGAAGTGGAGCATCTTCACGTCCTCGGAATCTGGCAAATACGAACCCATTTGAAACTGAAAGCAGTCCGGGGTCTCCCACGTCCCCTACTAGATACTGAACGCTGAGCAAAAGGAAACTTCAGTCAGCGAAATATATACGCGCGAAACAGTTCTCACTTCCCTCGAGCGCAAAAATACAGTGTTTTTAAGTTGTTTGAAAATATTTTAACCCAGATGGAGTTTTTGCCTGTTGCAAAAGCCATTTTAATCTTTAAGGCTGGATGAGAGGATGTGTCAGTCTCGCAGACTAAAAACTGAAGAATTGTTAAGCTGTCAATAAAGCTGAAGTCACTTTTCCCATGTATGCTCCATTATAGCAAGTAATTTTTTACGAATGCCTGTTTATTGTTGCTTTCTTATTGAACCACTGACAATGTACACACAAAATCGGGAAGATATTCAGGGCTACATGAAGGAATGGGACGTGAGTACAGCCACGGTGAATTTGTCTATTCAGTCCACCTTCTTTTCAGCTTTTTCATCGTTGGCGGTAGGGTGAATGGGATGCTTCAAGTGAGACATATCGCGAGGATTTTTGTTGTAAAATGCCAAACCATCCAATCCTTCCTTCGCAATTGCCCATAGCTTGGGTTGGCTCTCTTGGAAATTGCTGAACCATTGATTAACATGTGGATACGGATCTAGACTGAAGTCCATTGCCACCATAGCAACCGTTCCCATGACCAGCGGCAGGTCCGCAATTGTGAGGTGATCTGTTGCAAACAAAAGATTAATGTCAATCCATCCTGCCTGGTTGATGATGACGCACTGTCGTCTACATGTCGAATAGTGCATTTCCATTCACCTCCAGCCACAAACTTTGTGTTTTGACGCTTTAAAATTTCATCGAAGATCCTAACAGCATGATTTAGTTTTTTCCAGTTGCCCTCTGTTCTTTCGTATGCGTAATCCATGGGGAGAATCTGGAAACAAATTTCACATTATTTTAATCATACTCTCACATGGCATAGGACAAGTAATTTCCCCGTTCTTCAGGGTCTTAGTCGGCATGCATACAGATTGTCCACATCCTTTCCCTTTCCCACGTACGTAGTAATCATGAACCCTTCGGTAATACGTTGAAAGATGGAAAGCCAATCGGTGATGTACAACAGAATTTCTTTGAGGATCTTTCGGATAGAAAGTATCATTCCGCGGGTACTTTGACGCCAGGTATTGAATGATGGCCACACTAAAATACAGCACCAATCATTATTAACTAAAGCCACTACTGTAAATAAAAATGTCGTATTGCCATCCAACCTCTCACCAACGATGGTGCCGAAGTCATCCAGAACCGGAATTTCTCCTTGAGGATACATCTGTTACAGCCAAATTTAATTAAATGTTGGGCAAGGCTTTATTTGCTACGTTCTTAGGGTGCTCACCTCAAGGTAATTTGCAGAAAAATGTTCGCCATTATCGAAATCAACTTGCTTAATGTCATAATTGAGGTCGAGGTACTCGAGCGCCATCTGGACAGCTCTTCCTGGTGGACTGTCCGTCACGGTGTATAAAACACGTTGAGCCATCACGGTGGAGCACAGTCAGAAAACTCACGGAACAACAGACTGCTTGGGGTTATCTTGGCTCAAAGCTCAGACTGTCGTTTTATATATATTCACGTAAAATAATAGAAACAAAGGATTTGAGGTCAAAGGATGCTAGCAACAACACCTCCACTGGCAAGTGACTGTGTGTGATACTCACAGTGTGAGTCCATTTAGGTCGAATGTATCAAGATTGTTAGAGAAAGAAATAGCGAGTTTATGAGGGATGAGGGAGCATTGTGGATAAATTAGTCGACCATCATCTGGCACTGATTTGATTTGTTTTGAATGAGTGCTAAAGAATAATTCTCACAATTTGCTCCCAAATGGAATGCAAGGATGAATGCAATAATATTCTCCATGTGGTTGTCAACGTCGTGAAATGGTTTCTACGGGAACGATCAGTGAGCAAAAGCATTTAAGGGCTTGTTCACTGTACGAAAAGAACCAGTGATCCTGACTTTGATTAGTACTTTTTTGCAAATTGGATGTATTTACAGATGCAGCTAACAACAAACGGCAATCAAGCTATACTAGTTTAGATTTCTGGGCATACAGCCTATGATTAATTATTGGTCTACATTTGCCATCTATATATGTGGACGGATAAACTCTAGCATGACCTCCATTTATATCATGTCCGTTGCAATAAGTTCAGTGGAGCTTTGTTAGGTTCAATTTGTACCAATTGGCTTTATAAGTGTGCGCATTCACGCAGTTTTTTTTCAAAGATACGCTAGAAAGGTTATCCATAACTCATCACTTCTATTTTCTCTAAAAAAAAATAGCCGCAAGGCTTTATTCAGTTCAGAGTTTAAGCAAAATGAATCTAGTTATTTAAATATGTTCTTTTCAGTCGACGTCCTTGGGATCTTGCAAAGTAAAGCCCGCAATTTTCAGACTCTTAGTGTTGAAACACTTTATGTGAAGTGGGAATCGGGTTGCTGGCTTTCAGTCTTCAGGTTAGAATCCCCTCAACATTTTTCAAATACTTGCATTTTCGCCTGCAACAGTTAACATGAAACGTGGATACCGCTGCTAAGTGTTTTATATTATTTGTTTCCATTAAATTTGTTGTAGGCTGGATCCGTCGTTTCTGTTGCGTGGGAGAACCGAGTTTTTGGGTGAAAGCAAAAGGAAAGGAAAATGGCCTGGCTGGAACAACCGATAAAGGGTCTGCTGCTGGATATCAGTGGAGTACTCAAGAATGGTTCTCAAGCCATTGAAGGATCTGTGGAGGCTTTTCGTAGGTAATATTTGGAAGGAAGAAAAAATGGCAATGGAATGCTGAACTTATTTGAGTATTATCCTCAAGGTTACAATCTTCCGGTATCCCTCTTCGTCTACTGACAAACGAAACGCAGGAGTCTCGAGATTGCCTACGGGCTAAGCTTTCTCGTTTACAATTTAACGTCGAACTGGACCAAATCATCGCACCATCTCCAGCTATGGCTGCGCGGCTCAGGAAGGAAAATCTTAATCCTCATCTGCTTGTTAATCCCAATGTAAGTCATTTGTCATGCTTTAATGAACAATATGAAAATCGACCGTTTTAAACAAAAACTGGGGACTGCTTTTGCAGACTCTTTCTGAGTATCAAGCTCCTTCCCCTGACAAACCTCCAGATTGCGTTGTGATCGGAGATGCAGCTCAACATTTTACTTACGAGGCACTTAATGAAGCTTTCAATATTCTGCTCAAACTTAAGAAAACTGGCGATCCCAAGTTTTACACTTTGGGGCGAGGGTAAGATTGGAATTGGTGTCCACTGTTCTTCCAAGAGATTCAGTTATCACCGTGTGAAATTCATGTGCAGGAAATATTACATGGAAGAGCAGGGACTAATGCTTGATCTTGGTCCTTTTACTGCTGGGCTGGAGTTCGCCACGGGTCTCACAGCTGAGCTAATTGGGAAACCTTCCACAACTTTTTTTCAGTCTGCTTTAGATTCGTTGCAAATTCCGGCGAACCAGGTAGACTATAATTATTTCGGTATTTGTCAATGGTGAGGCTTTTTTAAGAAAAAAATTTTGTGGTGGATTTTCTTAGGTGGTAATGATCGGAGACGATATCGTTGGAGATGTTGGTGGTGCTCAGAAAGCAGGACTGCGTGGAGTTTTGGTTCGCACAGGGAAATACCAGCCAACTGATGAGAACCATCCTGAAATCAAACCAGATGCTATAGTCGACAATCTTAGTCAGGCGGTTGAACTGATCCTGTCCAGGCAGTGAGAGTGAACTAATGCAAATTTTTGTTTCATAATGTAGCGCTGGCGTAACATCGTGTCATTATATGTCTGATAAATAATTGCTTTCTATCTCGCTTTTCGGTTTTGCGGGAGCTGAACGTCCAATAGAATCATATTTTAATCGTTCATCACTCATCAGCTACTTGTACTAAAAGCACTGCTATAATGACAACAGTATGCTTTAAAATGGTTCACGGATTTAATCCCGCCGACACATTCCCGCCAGTCATATTCCCGCTGCAATTATCCCGCGGACACAATCCCGCCGCCACATGTACATAATCCCGCCGTTGCATATTACTACGAGGCCATCACTACAGCGTGATTTTAAAACCTAACCCGCCCTCCATGACATGAAAACTACGGTGGCATCGGCATTGAGGACCCGGACGGCGCAGAAAGCAACGTCGATGGTGGGGTTGCTGGCCCTGCGGGCCGCGGCCTTTG
>JAQFYD010000544.1:0-17608 GCA_034694225.1 Bourletiella hortensis | reverse complement strand
TTGGGCTTTATTCCTAGCAAGAATCATGATTCCGGGTGCTACAGGTAAAAAGATATAAACATGTGAAGATGGATTCGTGCTAAAAGTGTCCCAACTTAGGGCACCACACGGTACCTAAAATAGTGCTAAGCGTAGCCTTATTTTTCTTAATCACTCACAAAATAACTTTACCTTTCAAAATACTCAACACCTTCAATAGCCTCTCCATCGATATATATGCAACGCGGTAATACCTTGCACACATTGCTATAACATCGTCTTTCCCAATCTGAAATAAATGTAACAACAAGCTCTTATTAATCCTTGAAGCCGAACGGTAGCAATAATCATTCTATTTACAAAAACTTACGTCTAAAGCTTCTTCAAAGTATTCCAGTCTATTCTTAAAGGGTCTTCGCTTAAGCGCCGGAATCAGTTTCTTTTCCTTGGCCCAAGTTTCACTTATACGGTAAAGCTGCGAAGTCTTTAACTTCGTAAAGGGAAGAGCATAATGACAGTCCAAATGCAATATTGACATGACTTCATTTACTTTGGATTCCAATTCCACTGAAAACAACATAAAGGTCATCAATATGAATTTCAAGTCATAAAGTTGTACAGGTACTATTAAGTATGCGCAGGTTGGACCTAGTATTGCCATGGCGACTTACGTCAAGGATCAGTTAATTATTCATTTTGAAACTGAATTTAACGCACCTGATTCAACCGTCAGTATCCATGGCATTAGGTGAATAAGATTAGGAGGAACATCTTTTCTTCTAAGGTGATCAAATCTCTTTTGCAGAGCCTTCGGTGAAACAGTCCCAACCTCAGGATATAATCGCATGATTCGCCTTGTTGTTCCCCGATCAGCCCTAAGGATCACTGACATCCATTCAAAGTCATCTCTGCTTTCTTTCTGCATCCCCTCACCATCATTTTCATCTGCCTGTAGATTTTCTTCGATGTAGTGATCCGCATCTTTGACATAGTGGATTTTGGATGTGGCGAAAGTTCGTAAATGTGAATAACATAATGCAGATCTATAACTTCTGAAAGCAGGACGACCAAATTGTTGCTGTTTAAGTAATGAGCAAACAAGAAACACAAGTCTGGACCTAAACATATTCCAGTCGTTACAGTTCTTCGCGATTATGACGGTACAGAGTATGAAATTATATTTCTTAGGGTTAAAAACTAAAATTTAGGTTAAAATCACGTTGACTGTAATCACAGTAACAAAATCGGTCCCAGAGTAACTAAAGAACTGCAAAATCAAGAAGTTAGTTTCCGCAAGCATGGTCTGTTAAATGAATTCTTAATTCTTATAACCACTATGCCGCAAGTTTTATTCAAACTCCATGTTTTCGCGCTATCACTCATAGAGCAAAAATTTGATCGAGAGCTAGAATAATATGCAATTGCAAAGATTTCTTGAAATTTTAAAACAAAATACGTAAAAATAAGGAGCATTCATGTGAAAAAAACGACAAGGAAATCCATGAGGCTGCTCATAGGTCGACATGGAGACTTTCACTTCCGTATGCTGAGAAGAGCTTGAAATACAAATGAGCCAAGTTCATCATCCTGCAACAGAATAATAAACCAAGATGTTACATAATTCCAACGGAGATCATTAATAATTAATGCAAAGCTGATCTATGTTACCTCGATCCCCCATGTGATGGCAACTTCCTTCTCAGTTTCACTTTTTGGTACTTGGGAAATTTTTACCACAACTTTTCCATGTGCAATACTGACTTCATTTTCTGCGAGCACTTCCACGGACGTACCGGAGAGCTTGTCCGTGAGAATATTGGTAATTCTATCTGTGGTACGGGATATGGCTCCAAACTCTCTGAATACCAATTTTTCTGTGAATTTAATGGTATGACGGGGCAGTCCAATTTCTTCAGCAGCCGAGTCCACATCTACGATTCTGAGACCCTATAGAAAAACAAATGTATGCATGTATACATATTACACAGAAGGCTCAGGGGATGAAATGTAAAAGGAATTGATGAATTTACTTTCTCATTCATTATTAGGACTCCATGTATGAGTCGCTGCCTCTTGGGATCGGGAGGTTGTAAGCAGTATTCTGTTTGTTCTTTTTTCACTATGGACAACTGGATGTCAACAGGAATGTCAGGATTTGTTTTGATCGTACAAGTCTCTCCATTCGCTGGCATGTAACACTCAATCGAAAATTCCTGCGGAGGAAAACAAGAAAAATATAGCTTGTTTCGCGTTGATAATTATGAAATTCAAGCGTTATCAAGAGACCTGTAAATAAGGAAAACTAACCTGGTTAATCTTTTGTTTGAGGAATTCCATCTTCGCAGCTTCTCCATGGACTAGTAAGACATTTTTGGGTTGACAGAAATGAATTAGTTGCATTATTCCTTTGGCATCTGCATGTGCCGAGAAAGACATATATTCAACAGCCAGTTTGACATCTACAACTTGACCGTTTTCCAGTTCCACTTTCTTCTGACCACTTAAAATTTTTGAACCCACTGTCCCTGAGACGCAGTATCCCGGCATTATTACCTGTAGCGAAAATGGATTAGAAAACGTTTTTCGTCGAATCGAAAAGTTAGAAACACCAGCAATCTCTTACCATGTTATTTTCATTAGGTGCCCATCGCTTGAAAATCTGCAGCGACAAGCCGGCATGAAGCATTCCAGGTGTTGCAAAAACGACCATAGCACCTGGGTTGTCTATTAACCCCTTGTCAAATGGCTTGATATGATTGAAATCAAACATATTACGCTGAACAAATGTCCGTTTGATCTTCTGATTAGTCCATGTTATGAACATTTTGTAATAGTTGTTCGCTTTTTCTGTCAGTCCAGCCGCGAAGTAAATAGGTACCTAAAATATTTTATTCCATTATAAGCAGTTTGAACAGACTCTCCATGAATAGGAAACAAAAAAAATACCTTGAGATTCATTCGTTCCCAGTAAGTCTCTAACAGGATGCAAAGTTCTTGGGCTCTTCCGAGAGCAAATACCGGAATCAAAACCTTGCCTCCATTTTCCACACAGCTATGGACTTTTTTCAGAAAATCACGTTCACGACATCGTTTTGAATCACGAATCGTGGTAGCGTAGGTCGACTCCGTTATAAGTAAATCAGGACGACATCGGTCAATCCATGCAGCGCCCAAGTGTCTGTCAGGTGTCATATTGTAATCTCCCTAAAATTAAATTCCGTTTCAGTTCCCACGGTGACAGTAAAAATCCTTGATTGCCTTTTACAGCATTCTGCATCCTGCATTAGCTTACCGTGTAAACAACTGATTGCTGTCCCACTCTAACACTAAACATAGCAGCTCCCAGTACATGACCCGCATAATAAGCCTTGATTTCAAGCTCATCATCTACCATTAAAGTCTGATGCAAATTAACTGGTACTACTTTCTTCATACATTCCTTTATTTGTGCCGAAGTGAAAAAGTCTCTTTCACCCTTCCGATCAACCGCTACTTTTCGCATGTCCTCCTGTGAACCAATAATTACAGTTTATGTCCCTCCTAAAATCGCTTTAGATAAGCATGACAAACAGTAACTTGCCAGCAGTATCGGACAAATTGCTTTTGTAGGATGGGTCATGTATATCGGACCATTATATCCCACCATTTCCGTCATGTAAGGCAAAGCGCCGCAGTGATCCAAGTGGAAATGGGAGATGATAACACAGTCCAAGTACTCCGTAAGGGTCATCTTATTGTTTGTTATGAACGAAAAGTCAGGAAATTTACGCTGTCAAAGATAACAACAGAATTCATTAGGACTGTGCAAAATTCGTTGAAACTGACACTTTTCATGTTCTACCTCATCTTGGAAACCCATGTGCATTCCACAATCGAGCATTATGTTCTTCCCTCCTATGTGTAACAGAATACAGCTCCGGCCGACATCCTGTCCAGCACCTTTAAATATTAATCAATTGATCAACATTGATTACATCTTATATCACAAAATTTAAGGTTAGCATGGATGTTGTCATGACAAAACCAACTGCACCACAGTTAAACGCATTCTTACCTAACGGCGTTATCTTGATTTCACTCATGACTCTAACAGAACTTTTCTGATAAGTTAAATCTGTTACTTGTAAACCATGAGCTAAATTTGGAAAACGTGCTTGAATTTCATAAAAGATCACTTAAACGCACTGGTCTTGGTCTCCCACTCCATCCAAACAAAACATAGTTTTCCACTGGTGGCTGTACTGCACTACCTCGCCGGACAGTCAGCCGAATGCTGCAGAACTTGGCCTGGATTTGCCATCATACCACCAAACATCAAATCCGTGACGGTTCAATCTGTTGTTATGTTCACTGTAGTGAAATGAATCGTTCCAACTTCCAACCCAGATTAACATTAAATTCAAGGCGCAGAACTAATACAAAAATCTGGGTGCTGGATCCTGGACTCCATTGAACTCTAGCTCTCTGAAACCTGTATTCGAGCATCGCCATGCACCATTGGCGCATCAATAACTCAGGTTCAGCAGGATTCCGAGTAAGATTTTTAAAAGCAAGCACCAGTGTAGGGAAAACCATTGTTGAATTCCCTGCCGAGGATATAAAGCAATTGCGTTTCGGATTTTAGGATATTATTGCATTCGGAGCAATGCATTATGCAAACTATATCGTGTATATGTTGCCATTTGACCACTACAGGTCATATAAGCGTACGCACTACATGCGCGGAAAGGGATCTCCGAGCGGAGGAGTACAACATTGGGGCTGTGCTATACATTATAACAAACGTAGAATTTCTATTCGGTTTTTTCGGAATTTGACCATGAGTGACCTCGTATTCCGAACTTTTTATTGCAGAATCGAGTTCAAGCTATAAACATACATCATGACCAATTTTTGAAAACTTGGTCCTAGTGCCTCAAAAAATTTGATGGATCTTGGCATACTTATAAGACTTGAAATACGCAGTTTTCTCTTTTATGCCCACATTCGCCCGAAAAAAATACGACCCGAAAAAGGGTCAAGGCGAATTAAATCGGGTACCGTTGGGAATTTTTTGAAAAAATTCCAGATTTAGTGTGCAGTTGACACAGGCTTTTGGTTTTGCACTTTTCAGCAAAATCCATTTTTTTGAACCTAACTAAGCTTGCTTGCTTTTAACATAACAATGAGCAAATAATGCATGAAGGTCTTACGCGTAGCTCCACAAATGTGGACACGAGAATTGTTTCGGCTCCCAAAAGATTCCGATCAAAACGGTGTGCTATGGGAATTTTCATGTAAAATTGGGTCCCAGGATAAAATCTTGCGCACTTCTGCGTAACAACACCTGTGTCCTCATCACTCTGCGCGCCAGATGTTTTAGCCGATGAATTCCTTCGTTTTCTTATTACACACACGAAGCCCGTTTCACCAGTTTCGTCGAAAGGACTGATCTCTTCTAAGCTTTATTGCACGTTAGTATACATATTTACATGTTTAGGCAAACAATGGAATTGCTAAATTGATTTGTCATCTAATTCGTCATATTGTCCCGTTTTTCAACGGCTGTTTTTAGTTTGGCTGTTTTTTGTTTTGCTAGCATTGACATTTCGCTTCAATCCATTCGACTGTCACCGGTCTCGACCGGTTATGCACTATTTTTCGAAAAAAATCGAGATTACCTCAGGAGAAAGATGTGCCATACATCTTTTGATAATATTATTTTTCTGCATTCTACTGCTGGAAGTACAGTCTAATCTATGACAGTGACGTATTTCATTTCAAGCGGGATGATCGTCTATACGTTGGCGGTAATTCGACAGTCAGAAGGGAGTTCTTCTACGTCAAAACGATCTGAATAATAATGGATCGTATTCCTATTTAATTAATCAATCAGATAAAATTGAGACACAAGAAGCTGCCGTATGGTATACTCCAAATACGAACTATGTCCGAAACTTCTGAAAGGTAGT
This sequence comes from Bourletiella hortensis, assembly GCA_034694225.1. Taxonomy (NCBI): domain Eukaryota; kingdom Metazoa; phylum Arthropoda; class Collembola; order Symphypleona; family Bourletiellidae; genus Bourletiella; species Bourletiella hortensis. Next base: position 11,678 of record JAQFYD010000544.1, on the reverse strand, counting down.
CAAATGTGGGCCCTTGGAAGTAGTGATTGAGCATGCAGGAATATTCCCAAATTCAGCCCAGGTGCTATTACTCGTAACCAGCACCGTATGCTCGATTTTTGCTACCCTCATTATTGGAAGGTTTAGTCCACGAAGGTTTTGTAGCGTGAAATGAAGTTTTTATACTGATTCTATACGCAATACCGTCCAAATCGCTAAATGTGTCACTTTGCTATGATTTTCTTACAGCTAAATCCTGTTTGCGCCACATGGAGGTTATTGGTAACTAAATCTTTCTTTACGGGTATCCAAGCATTCACATTGCCTTTTACGGAACGCATATCAACACATTAGACGAGTATAATACTTGTTTACTATTAATCTCCCGATTATTGACTAAGACGTTTGAATAATGAACCGATCGGAACGGTAGCGAACACGTAAATACACTAGAATGGGAAGACAATGTCGCAGAGATACAATATAATGTCTTTAAATAATAGTAACTCATGCTGAACGTTGAGTTGCAGTTTCGACGTGGTTTCTATGTTTACAGAGATATCTGATTGTAATCAAATCCGAATATTTCCCCCACTATTATATTGAGCATTCCTGTGGCAATTTGTTATTTATTTATCACAGGCAGGCGAAATTTGTACCGCAAATTCCTGCCCAACAGATTTAGGCTATATGTAGGTTCTTTGGAGATCAAGAAGTGAAATAATAACGAAAATTGAAAATTACTGCAGTGCGATTTGAGTTAACAAAAAAGTAGTTTCAGGTCCCACATCGCCATTCTTATGGATAATATGAGATATGGTGTGAACAAATTTGGCCACTTTGAACAGCAATCTACTTTAGGGTTGGGGCGTATAGATCTTTCAAATATTCTACTCCAACCTTGGTATCCATGAGACACTATTCGGATGGGAAAATTTTCCCAACTGGAGTACTTCATGAACCAAGGGTACATAGCAGTGTTGGGATCCAAGCCAAAAACACTTAAGATGTGACGGGGTCTACTAGCCAGATTTATGGACTTCACTTCATGCGCTGCTTTAATTGTTCATTCAGCTAGGAGCTGTCCAGCAAGAATGCTGTCACATGAAAGCACTGATGTAAAGACGGTGGACTTGCTGGATGCGGGAGCGAATGCGTGCCAAATTGACATAAATCCTACGTTACGTTGTTGTGAAACAAAATAATTCTACCGACACCTAAAATGTGTTGACAGAGAATGTAAGAATGTATCAGCGTTTAATTTAGCTTTGTGACCTCGGTAAGAAATAAATTAAAAATCTACGCCGAGGCGTCCATTTTGCGTACACATGCTTCCGGCGGTAAAAAATGTGGAGGCTCGCTTAAGGCATGTAATACGGCCGCAAGGTTGGAATAGGTAAGCGTTACACCACGCAGATGCCTCAAAACCACCGGTTTACCAGTTCCATTGACCGCAGTTATTAAATGACTAGGCCGAACGGTATGTCAAAATGATGGACGTCATTGCGCGGTCACTTTAATGTCTCAGTGATCGTGCTTGGACAAGTAATACGGCCGCAAGGTTAGAATAGGTAAGCGTTACACCACGCAGATGCACCAAAATTACACGTTTATCAGTTCCAGTGACCGCAGTTATTATCCGACTGGGCCGCACGGTACCTCAAAATGACTGGCGTGATTGCGCGGTCATTTGAATCTCCCATTTGTTGTGCTGGGACAAGTAATACACCCGCAAGGTTGGAACAGGTTAGCGTTACACCACGCAGATGCACATAAATTACCGGTTTATCAGTTCCAGTGACCGCAGTTATCATCCGACTGGGCCGCACGGAACCCAAAATTGACCGGCGTGATTGCGCGGGCATTTGCATGTCTCATTTGTCGTTCTGGGACAAGTAATACACCCGCAAGCTCGGAATAGGTTAGCGCGGCATCACGCAAATTCCCCAAAATGACAGGTTTATCGGTTCCAGTGACCGCAAATATTAACCAATCGGCCCGTGCCGTATTTCAAAATGATGCGCATCATTGCCCGGTCATTTTGATAATTTTGCCAAGCGGATCGATCATGCCGTTTTGTTATAAACTTGGCAAGAAGTATGTTGCATCAGTCGCCATCACATAAGGAGGGCTCGCAAGCTCGCCTCCTAAAAAATACAGACAAAAGGCTGCGGTTGGCGGACCACCCGGCTAGATAGTATAGTATCTGAGGGATCCGGCTTTATTTCCCAAAAAACTGCCGCGTAAACTTTTGAAATAACAGGCGGGGATTTCGAAAAATGCAACGTTGCCAACCTCAATTGCTAGGTGTCACAAATAAGCGGTGTGCAGTACAACTTGTACAGAAGTGTAGTCAGACGTTGGATATTCGAATGCATGCAATAATTCTGAAAATACTATAGTTAAGTAGCGGAGCGTGAAAATTTTACAAGAATCATTTATTCTTACTGCTGGAATGTTCTTACTGAAATCACACATGAGAGCACCCATTAGAAACTCAGCTGGAATCAGCACTATACAATTTAAACCATGGGGAAACATTACAAACACCATATCCAATCGTGAATAAAAAACTGATCATACACAGTAGAATACATTTAAGTAACTAACAGTATTTCATACTAGGAACTACGAAATTTTGTTCACTTTAAGGCATCAGTCGTGAATTAGGAATACTTCATTCTAATTTGAACTTTATGAACTATTAGTTATTGTCACCCCCATCATGATCATCTTCATCCGACCCATCACCATATCCATTGTCATCAGCATTTCTTTCATTAGGACCGGTCAGAGCGTTCTGTAGTAAAGTCTTGACCTCAGGGTCATGTGACAAGTCCCAGGGCGTTTCTCCAGCCTTGTTTGTAATCGTCGGATCCGCACTATTCTCCAACAAAATTGTAACTATGTCTACATGGGACTTGGCACAAGCATAATGGAGCGGTGTGTCGCCAATTTTGTTCTGTGAAATTGATTAAGTGGTCATCAAGCACATTATCAAAACCTCGTTGTCTGTCATGATACAGCCTAGTAATCGGCATACCTGGGCAGATACAAACTTTTTAGATTTTCCAAAGGCTCTGGATGCAGCTCCTATCAGTTCTTGCACGCATTCCGTGTAACCTCCCCTGGCAGACCTGCATGAAGTAATTACCGGAACTGAAATCTAACTGTTGTAGACAATTACCATGGTTTTTAGCACAAAGTACGTTTAAAACGCTTACCAATGCAGGGGGCTATTTCCAGCAGTATCTAATCCAGTTGGACTGACACCATTTTTTAGACATTCACGGAGAAACTCGATATTTCCACGCCTGGCGGCATCATGAGCCGGGTTGCTAAGCGTATCGGTTTTTAATTCCACTGTAAGATGTCTTAGTTACATGAATGCATCAAAGCCCTGTAGACGAAATACTTCATTTATTAAATACCATAATGAGATGGAATTAGTCCAGTCTTGGCCCCACATCGAGCTTTCCACCAGTCCTTATTAGTTTGGTCGGTAATATACAGTACATCTCCTTCCGCAAAGGATAGTTCTTCTTCCTATAAATGCAATCAAGAATAAAAAACTTAATTTTAACGATTTTGAAAAAAATAATGGAATTGCACGAAAAATTTACCTTCTCTGCTGTATAGGTATGCAGGGCTTGGACTACCTTGACCTGACCTGAAATTCATGACAGCATTACTTATCATTGCTGGGGCACAATGAGATGACGGACACGTGGCAACGTCGGCAACATACAGCCACAGTTCAATTTCAGATTCAGATTTCCTGGAAACGAAACGAGACTGGAAAATTTACCTGGTTTCGGTGCAATTTTCGGTGGAACTGGTTTTGCCATTATTTTTTTAAAATGCTAAACCAATTTAGACGTTGTTGCTGTCTGCTCCAAACGCTTTCTGCAAACGTAAATCCTGTTGCGGTCAGAAACTTTGCCAAACTTCCGTCCTCAACTTTGAAGCCTGCTGGTGAGTTTGAGAATGACTTTATCTCCTTGGATTTTATTATTACAATGAAGTTTTGTGACGGATCGATTAAGATGCTAAAGGCTATTTTATTTATTTGAGTTGTTCAGTTGTTGTCACATTAATAATGGAAAGGGGATGACACCTCCCTTATAACTGAAATTCTGAAACCGTAGCGCCGGACAGTTTCCTGTTAGAACCAATTATGTCTGCGTCATCGGCTGACTAATGTTACAGCTTAGAAAGGTGTAGAGGGGAAATGATTATGTTTTATAAGATGCATGAATTTAGTATTCAGAATGTATGTTCTTGAGCATGATGAATACCATAGGCTAAAGTTGTCATTCGCAATTCTGAGAAAGGGCAGTCAGGACGTGCTTGAAATTGAATAAACTTTGTATCAGTGATGTACTCGAGGTGATGAATGACTGATGTAACTTTTTTTTCTTGATGGTTTCAGCTGTAACTAGTGTCCAGAGACGAGGTCGTGGACGACGTGGCAACGACAATAATGAAGTGGTCGACTTTTCCCAAATTGAAGACCGTGAATTGCGGGATACAATCAAGAATATGGATATGGACTTGGAACCCAGTTTAGCACACATTGGTGATGAGTATTTTAGATACCAGAGGTGAGGTTTGCATGGAAATATTTGCATAAATGGACTGCATCGCAAACTAATGTGAAGTATATGGCTGTAACGAACATAATTTGGTTTCTACAGTGAAAAAGATCATTTCAAAAAGAAATTCCGCCGGGAGAAATTATATCGAAAGCATTTCAAGAATTTACAGCCCCAAGAAGTTAGTTTGTTGACGTATGCAGAAAAGGAAAATATCAGATATCTACATGAATCAAATCCGGACCACTGGACCCCGGAAAGAATAGCAGAATCCTTTCCTATCTCTGCCGAAGGGGCTAAAAAGTTATTGAAATCAGGCTTTCGAGCACGAAGGGCGGAGGATGTTATTCAGCATGACGAGAAAGTTAAGGACCGCTTAGAAAGGGTTAAAGCAGGAGAAATTGCGTTGACGCCTGAGTTGAAACGAAAAATGGCCATACGAGAGAAGATCCAGTTCAAAGTTGGCGAAATACCTCAGTCTGTAAAAGAGTTGGCTATTCCGGCCAAGCCTAAGCCCTTGGGAGAGTTTGCAAAGTTGGTTGCATCAGAGGATAGAATACGTCAAAATGAAGAGCAAATCGCTTTAGCTGAAAAAGAAGAACAAGAGACGGTTCGAAGATCAGAGCAGTTTGTTCAGCAGATGAAGGAGCGCCAGATTTATGCTGGAACTAGATTTACGCTTTCGGAGTTCGAAGAAAAAATTAAGCTTGAGTCTCCCAACGAACACTCAAGTGATTCTACAGCTACCTCCTTTCCTGAGTCAAATGATCATGTACCTGAAGTGCAGTACTTGCTTAACATGAAGGCAAAGAAGAAAGTGAAACCGATGGAAGTGTCTGAGATGCTAAAGGAGTCAGAGGATACTACTTTTATTCCTCATCGTGTACAGAAATTTAAGTCTAAAAATATTGATGAAGATGACCTAGTGCCCGTGAACGTAGAAGGAGGGGTTCCATATTTGTACGACAGTAAAAGTGGTTATCAGGTACTGGATCAGCTTTTTAAATTTCGTTTCTAAGCAGTCTCATACATTTCCAATGTAAGCATAAAGATAATTTTGTGTACTTTCCCAGAAACCGTACGCCTCTAGTGACCCCGCCGAAGATCGGATTGAGATACCCAAAGGAAAGAGAGTACCCGGCATGACTTACCAAGTTGGCGATAGTTTCTATGACGAAAACGGGGAATTTTTGTACCGGATAATTTAGTCAGAAACCATTTCCTGCCGCCAGTATGTATCAGAAATAGTAAATAAAATTTTTGTACTCCTGTTATCTAAAATCTGAGTGCCGCAATTTAGATTTGAAAGCCGACGTGCATATAATTACGATAGTATAGGAAGACTTGTATTGGCTTTCACCATGGCGCATGGGTAACCTTGGCTACACTTTCTCCGCATCTCACTTTCTTCTGATGTCATCTCTTCCACAGTCTGATGGAACGGATGAATTCAGTATCCCTATATGGGTCTTTCTACAACTGCGACGAATTTTCCCCGAAAGATGGTCACGAGATCGGGGTTCTTAACAGTTTCCTGTTCTCCTCCTAAGATATACATAACTCATAGCTAATTCCTACTTGGAGAGTCGAACCTACGCAGTGAAGTTTATAAATACTCTCTCCAGTCACAACAGTTCCTCCACCAGTTACCTGTCCAGTGAAGTATACAGATTCGTCTAATTATCCTATAGTTATTCCAAACTTAAAAGTGAAAGTGATACACAAATACAACTCTTCCCTAGGATACGTAATAGAAACCTCCTAATCTATAGATATAGATACGCCAAACGGAGTTCCTACTATGCAACAATTGAGTTGTTCGTGCAAAAACGAAACAATCCACTTATTAAGGCTACTCAGTAACATTTTGTGATAGAACGAACAGGGAAAAGAAAGGATGGTGATGACAACTGGAGTGATAGCTGGAAGGATTATTTTTCTTATTGTTTGCCTTTCTTTTGTGGGTTTCATCTTATCACTTCCAAGTAGCCTCACATCAAATAACAAACCTTCAAGGCCCAAATCGAGTCGGAAACCTTCCGAAAGGCGGGCCTTCGCTAAAGGAAACGGACCGGAACGGTACGATGATACCATTAATGAGTACCTGACTGAGGTAATTGACTACGCGGAAACTCGTTTCTCCTTACGTATTAACTTACCATACATTCTTATATAATTGACATAACGAGGTTTCAAGTTGCATTGAGTGCTCATCTGCTTCGTGAATGCTGATTTGGTGGACAATGGATGAGCAAGTCCGTAATAAGGCTTTCGTTTTTTTATTCCAGAGGACATGCTGGTGGAATGAAATGTGCAAGGAAGAGTTTTCAACTCGCTTTCGTTGTCGATGCCCCCTGTGGTCATTCTGTAGTAGTCCCGGCAGATACTACAATGCTTACTGCACAATGTCTGGTACAGGCTACCTCTGGTCTCAGCCCAAAGGGCAATCATCATTTTTCAAGGGACCCTACAAGATGAGGAGGATGAAGAAAGAGTAATAATCTGAGACGCAAATTGTTACTGCATGTGTCTAAAACACACTGAATACTCAGCGCAGCACATGTCTAAATGATTTAGCGTTGCTTAACCATTCCCATACACGAGATCCTCTCATACTAGTACACATTTTAGAATGTTGAGCCGAATTTCATGGTGATTAATGTTGAATAATGAATGTAGCTATTATTACTGTTAAACTCTCAAATTTCTATGTCAGTAATAGTAATGATGGCAATGATTGCTCAAAAATGTTGACCTGTCAAAAGAATAGAATTTAGCACACCCATGTGACACCCTCCATGTATTATTCTACGTTAGTAAATAGTAATAGCAATAGCAAATGCAATAGCAAATAACAAAGTAACTTCCAAGTTCTGTTACGTCTTCCCCCAAATGGAAGATGTCGCGTTCCATTTTACGTCGCTCACTCTTTAACGTATCATTGTGTTCAGCTAATTTCAAATGCTCCATTTTAATTTAAACCACCATATGACAATTATATGAGTAACCAAAGCAAATAAATATTGAAAATGTATCATAGTGCAAATAAGCAGAAAATGAATAAAAAGTTGTATTGAAGAACAGTAATGCAAATGACAAAAGCCCATCCCGTTTCATGTAATTCACAATGCTGGACATACGAGACCATTCAGCAGCCACCGTGGCTTTATATACTTATTGCTTTATAGCGAAATGCCACGAAATAATAAAAAGTTAAACGGTTCCTGTAGATTTTCAAGTAGACACATCCTTTATCGTTCCCCCTATATGATCAACTGTGGTGAACTCCCCCAGTGATGATAAATTGCAGTATAATTTTGGGGACAATAATGGTAGGAGCTGATGGTGCGGTTTTTTGAACAATGTGTTTATAGAGATGAAGGGAACTAATAAATCTTCTGGACCATGAGACTGCTCATATTGTAATAATATCACATGTATATGTCTCCTATTGTGGTTCCGTAGCTGGGGAACGTATATCAACGAGTAGAAGAGCAGGAGTGATATGACTGTCGTAAATTTCTTCTTCTTCTTTCTCCGAAAAATTTCCAAGGCGTTCACACCACAAATCATGTCCGCTTGACTTTCCCGTCATCCTCGTCCACCACAGAAAGTTTCCTTTTTACTTCTTCTTGGGTCGTCTTAACATGAAACATATCTCTTATGCCTTTGGGAATGCCATTGTACTATTATGTGTGGTATGCTTTTTCTTGTGAAAGTCTGTTGTGCCACAAGAAGGAGAAACTTTCTCCATTGTATCAGATGATAAACTTTTTCGTTTTTTCTTCCAACACGTACGTATAGCTAAGCTTAATCTGCTAGGCAAGACTTCATTCATTTAGTCTCCTAATTTCCGGCTGACGTTCATTTATCGATTGATGATGGTGATGAGACGATGAGATGAAGGCGAACAAGAAAAAGGAGAAGTAAAGAAGGTGAGAAGGGAGGTTTTGTTGATGATGATAGGGAGTTGGCGGGTATTGTGGCAATCTTTTCAGTATGGCGTCTCCAAGCAACCGCAAACTTGTCGTCGTCAGAGTAAATGAAACTAATTTAGCTAAAAATGTAAAGCGGAAACTCCCCTCTCTACCTCGACGCCTTTTGCCTTCTTGGCAAAGCCAAGTACTGGAATGGTCCTCATCGCCAGCTAGTCTTCATTACGGCTTCACATGGCTTTCTTTCCCATTGTTAGCGCCCCATCCTTGCCCAAGACGCATGGACTTTCATTACACTTTCTCCGTAAATTGCTCGACAAAGATGGTGACAGAAATAGCAGTAACTTTAGACCCATAGAGCCATCCAACGGTGATTCGTTTTTTCCAAGAAATTCTAAAAAAAAGGCTTTAATTGCAAGCGTTGTTCTCATCTTTATCAATGCGTCATTTCTTTCTCGGTAACACGAGCAATTTCACCTATGAACATAACGCAGAATTGCTTCCAAAATGTGTAACTTTATCCAAGCTTGAAGAAAATCCCATTGTGTGTAGCCACGCAGCCAGTTTTTGACGGAGGTTGTTGAAGGATGAAAACATTTTGCAAAACTTTATGACAAGAATCGATAAGCTCATTAGGAAACGGAGCAAGTTGTCCCAATGGCAACCTCATGAGACCCTTCATCTTGTCCTCAAGTTTTTAGCGTGTTACACAACCATGACAGTTTAGACATGGCTTAGACTGCTATAGACATACTTTTCCTCCAAATCACCCCAATTATTCCAGAGAGAAAACTAGCTTAACTTCCAACTTTGTCAGTCCCAAGATAATTTTTATTGACAGAAGGAAAGGGAGAGTAATTAAGTTTGGGAAACTTGTGCTTAAATAATTAGGGCTTCCCCTCCTGCTGCCTTTGATGCTATTGCAGTTACTTCTAAAGAAAATGCCAAGTTTGAGTAACACAGAAGAGGAGTGCCACCATGTTGACCAAGCAGGTAGGCAAAAACATGATTAAAGGCTACTCATCTGCAATTCTGTGAGAGGAAAAGCTAGTGTGAACTTGTACTGTTAGTTAAAGTAAACATTAGAGGTAAAAACTTACACAGTACCATGAAGGTGCCGTCCTCCGCCTCCTGAATAATTGAATGTTAATTCTAGGCTCGACCTTTAAGTTTGTGTAAAATTGGCTTACGAAGTTAATGCTCTATAGCTATTCCATCAAGCTGTAGCCTCTAGTCCTTTATCATCATCAAGCTCAGACTACTTTACTTCTTTCTGACTTCCAAGTTCCGAGAAAGATTCGTGTAATATGGAGAAATTAATGGCCCTCCGTTGCTCTCCGCATGTTCACTCCCTGGAGCACATTTTAATTAGTCTCTACAGTCTTGTAGTAGTTATGCAAAAACAAACAATAAATTCCCAAGTTCATATCTTCTTTTCCTACAAAACTTGATACCAAACTGCTTCCTGCTCATATTTCCACCCTCCAGGCTCCTCCTTCGTCGTCCTCGTTTGAGTCTTCTTCTGGGGCAATTGATACTCTTGCGTAATATTTTATTTTAGACGCCAAGTAAGATATACTTTCTAACAATTTATGACCCCGAGATATATACACAACGGAGGACTATTATTATTATTCCGTTCAAACAAAGGTGCACTAATTGCCTCAACTTTTAAGAGGAGGAAACTTTGCCCATCTCGTGAAGCTCAATGAATTTTTAGACCTCGTCATTGCTCCGCAGAAGGGAATAATAATAGTATTTCTGGCAAGGGAACAAGGCAGAATGAGATGGGAGAGACTGAAGAAAATGGCTTTGTGGATCTAACGAGGGCAGCAATCGATTGGCTGAATATTATTATCATGAAAAGTAGAGTGGAATGGTTAGGAAATTTCATATCCTGAATTCAAATAATAATTCATATTTATGGCTGATCTTGGCTCCCGATATTCTAAGGTCTCATAGTTTTATTACCAGCTACGGGGTACACACCGGGACTATCTTCTAAATTGTGGCTTTCTGATTGCCTCTGATCGGTCTCCAGAGAGGAATATTCTACCATGTAAAACATAAAAGGTTTCTTCTCCATCCAACTCTCATGCATGAATAGAAGCGATAGATAGATAGATAGTCTGCTTATTGTTTCAATCCTTCAAAAGTTACATCTTCCTCTATGCCTCTGTAACCTTTCTGACCGGCAAGAGCAGACCCGCAGCTTAAAGTTCAATTTCTATATAAGAGAATATAAAACCTTTAGCCGCCATTCTGTTTTATGGCACCGTTATGACGAAAATTCTATATATATCCCAAGCTATAGTATTTCAGATTGGCTTAAAGGGCAAAAGAACAAAGTAAAATCTCATAAGTGGTCACCAAAGCAACGTGCGGTAGAAACCACTAAATCGATGTCAATAGTACACAGCAAACCTTTATAGCTCGTCGCACTACTGCTACTGTGTTGTATCCTTCCAATATAATGATTACCGGCGGTCTCCGACCTGCTCTACCATAAGCATTGCCAGACTGTTTGGTAGAACATAAAAGAAGAGAATAAATCCGGATGGACGTCCTTTTCTTCATCTTGTTTACCCTCCTTTGATTCCTTTGATCTCTTATAATTCCCTTTAGTTTCCAGCCCAAGTGACAGCAGTCGTCCCTTCCTCTTTCCTACTGTCGTCGTCGCCGCATTATAGGCCAATATCTTTTACGTAGCAGCTCCACCCGGTCTCTCGAGAAACTTTCATTAAAACCTCGTAGGAAAAATATCTTGTGAGATCAAAGTGGACAGCTTTTGGTGAAAAACCAATCTTTCTGACAGTTCTGGAAATGAAAGACTGCTCTTGGTTTCATCACATGGTGGGTGGCAACCTATGCTTTCCCCTGTGCAGTAGACAGGTAGATTGTATGTGTGTAGTGATGCACTCAAAACAGATAGAAAAGTGTCTTCCATCACGGAATCTCACGTCTTTCTCATTCTCATTCCTAGAAATATTCGAAGCGCACGGATCTAATGGTAATATGCCAGACAAAGAATTATTATTACTATTTGACAAAGCTTGCACACTTGAGTAAACGGGAGAGAAGATCAATGGTGACTAGGGCTCCGCAGATCCCGGGTCTTTGGCAGGATCTGGACCTGACAGGTCCCAGATTCGCAGATCTTCGGATCATC
>JAQFYD010000543.1:0-17621 GCA_034694225.1 Bourletiella hortensis | reverse complement strand
ATGAAGCTGGTCCGGACGAGTTTGGCCTGGACAAGGTAGGGTGGACGAGTTTCAACTGGATGATATGCCCCAGACCCACCCACACAGCAGACTTTTCACAGAATTCCAACAATAACTTCTTATCCAACTCAGGCACATGCAAATATTCTTAACATAGAACCACGTACAATTGTGTAAGTCATGGTGGTAACATAAAACAAAGAGAAGCACAAACACACAAAGCAACAATATGTTCACATAGTTTAAGGAAAAAAGTATTAAGGAACCCTAAAATCTTCATTATAAAAACTTGTCCCTCTTTCATGACTTGAATAAGGGAACAAAAGTTAAAACTGGACACTATTTTTATGAAAATCAGTCGATATATTCTCTGGTGTTTTTTAACTCTCTCGATTTTAACAAACATACAATGATAATAATAATAATAATTAATTATAATTATCTTTTTTATAGCACTAAAAATTTGTTCCGGTGAGTTAGTATTAGTAGTAGTAGTGGTTGTTCTTGCTGTAATAGTACATTTTTTATCGTCATCATCTTGAAACAAGACAAAAATTATAACTTCTTCCAGAGCCTCCAACAACTCTTTTGACATAATTTTTGTATTCATTCCTCTTGCACTTTTTCTCACCTAATATAATTCTTTCCCCCCTTTATACAGAGCTCCCCTCAATAATAATGGTTTTTTTCTCTCTATAATAATTATTATAGTACACCTCGGAGAGTTTGTCTCCATAAATTAAATTCAACAATAAATATTTTCTGTATGTCTCTAATGGCTATTACCTTTTATCATTACAATAAGAATAATAATCTGCGAGACATCAAGTACTGGTTAAGCAACTCTCTCTTTTTCTTCTTCAATGCTCTATTATGAATAGTTAGTTTTCTTTAAATAATGTTATTAGTATTATACACAGCTCGGATATTATACATAGCAGTATACACGTATTACCAATATACTAAACAGTTATGATTATTATTTATATTCTTTATTACAATTATTACGTGCATAAGTAGAGCAATTATTACCCTCAATAGGTATCTCCATCAAAAGTTACTCACAGCAGGCTAACAATATTTTTTGTGCTGTCCAGCTTTCAAAAGAAATACAAAATTCTTATAAGCAAGCACAGAACGATAATGATTTCTTCTATCATTACTATTCCATTGAAACTGAAAGTAAGCAGCTGCTAATGAGAACTTTTCGTTGTAAACAGGGTTCTCCTACTACCGTTTTGCAAGAAAGACAAAGATTATATACTGTCCTAGTATTTCTTGTACTGACAAAGGAGCCTTTCCAGACGTAGGGCTATGCCACGGTACCATTCCAAGCTACGGGGATGACGTGGCTTGATAAAAACACTGAGCCGAATAATGCTTCGAAACATATAAAAGCTATGCCCATGGCTACCTGACTGACTGAGTCTCAGTTTAACAACAAGGGCCTTACACCTCATTACGTAAAACTACAGCTCCAACGCTGTGCTCCAGTTAGTGACAGTCTAACTCACAGCAGAAAGAGCCTACTCCCAGCAAGAGCCCCATTAAATTGCACGAGACAACCATTGTTTTATCGGATTATTTGGATTCCGCTATATCTGTTAGGTAATACGATAAGTAATTCAGACGGCCAGATAATTTCATCACAAAAATTCCACTCTCCTACCATCCATTCAAAAGAAACTACCGAAAACCTGCAGCCTAAATAATTGTATTTTACACCTATCCTGTTAAAGAGCTATAAATTTTGCTTTCGATAAGAGCTCTGTCACCACCTGGTATAGGGCTCAGTCTAAATTTCGTTACAACACAAACATGTGCAGGAAAATATTGATCGAAACTCAAGCGTCATTTCGTTAAACCTATAAGATCTAGGTCCTCTTCCGACAACAAAAAACAAAAATAAAACTGATCCCGTTACTGCGAACAACTTAAGGTCTACATTTCCAGAGTAGTTACTATGCGAATCAACTTTATAAGCGTTAAAGCATACCTTTGCCAAAATTTCGAAGGTATGTTGCCGTTTTTTTCTCCAAACGAAAGAAAATCGCTAACCGCAATCCAGGTACGGAAGACATCATGATTTCACTCTCTCTCTCTATAGCTTAAACTATGATAATTACATGACATAACAATTACACCTTGTTCAATACTTGGCTCACAGATTTTTTGAATCATGGAACAGCTTTAAACTAAAATATTCCCATCCTTTCAACTCTTTCTACTGAAAAGAACTCTCAATAATTTATCGTGAGCTAAAAAGATCTTCAAAATTAGCAGAACGTCATTTTTTGACTGCCATTATTAGTCCGTTTAGTTGTATTAGTAGACATTTACATAAATTGACTGGAATATATAGACTCGAATCCTTCGTAGGTCAATCTTACTACTGCTACCATCATTCATTATTATTACACGTCCACACACTGATCCAGGATTCGCTTATTGAGTATTACGAATTTGACATTTTCGTTTCATTCTTTTCAGAAGCGCACGGATAACACAAGAATATTAACTTATCAATAAAATCTCCTGCTTAAGGCAGGAACAAATAGGAACCCAAAAAAAGTAAATGGAATTCATGTGGTCAGAAAAACTTAAGGACTTGATTCACAACTAATTAATTAATATGTTAGCGTCAATAATGATTAGATTCAACCTACTGCGCCCTAATAATAGTTCAGCATATGAAAAAAAAGTTTTTAATTCCCTTCCATTGAATCAGGAGTAACAAATACCTCGAAAAGATCTAAATGAGGAAGGACGACAAGAGCTTATAAGAAGACCATAAAAAATACTCAAGACTGCTGTCACCATCTAAAAACACAAGGTACTCATGTGTATCACAAAGTCAATAATAAACTTAAATAGTAATAATAATAACAATAATGACACTCAAAGAAACCTGTGGTAAAATTGTGCGCGATATATAATACAAGCATACAAGGCGACTAAAATTAAGTAATCTATTGCTATGGCAATCAATGACAATAATAACAACAACCGGCAATGACCATCGTCACTCTCACTACAGCCTGTGAAGAGCATGTTTAAAGAGTCCTGAAAATCTATCTTTAAAATTTACAACAACAACGTTTATAATACCTTTATCAGTTTTGTTTTATATGCATGATGATAGCAACATATGCGTACATTACAAATTACATATTGTATGCGTCCGCATAGAAAGTATTGCCCTTACAAGTCGATTTCTTTTCTTTTTCGTCGTAAGTAAGTCCCTGCAATGACCATCTAAGGTTACCTACACAGCGATAATGACCAGCTCGGGGGAAAAATGTGTACTCAATAAAGACCACAAAAATTTCATTCAGTAGAACAACTATAATACTAGATAAACATACGGGGCGAATTCCGCACAGATAATATTTTCCATTTCTTTTTTCTGGGTTCACAGCGAAATCGACATTAGCTGCTTTCTTACAGCGATAGATATTAGATAACTAAGACAATAAGTAATAATCGTATTAATGCGTAGACAAACTCTGTATTCAAGCCAAGTATATAACAACATTCATTTTAGGGATATTTTTCGCATTGAGATTACGCTTTATATTATTTCTTCCTTTTCTTGAACATCTGACTTTCGTGCGGGATCCGTTTTTTCTTTCCATTGACTAGTGGCCGATTCTTCATTTAAAATTTATAAGTTGAACGAAGAACTTCGCCATGAGGTTGTCAACCATGATTTGGATGATTATTTATTTTTATTATTACTATTTATTACGCACATTTAGCTGTCAAACTAGCTATCATCATCATCGTCGTAGTCGTAGGAGCAGTATAGTCATCATAGGAGATTATGAGAAGCACGGTAATAGTATTATTATTGTTAATGACACGGAACTTACACTTCTTTGGTCAGTTTATTCTGATATTTGATGGGAGATTGGATGGCTCTTATGAATTCTTCATGAGTCTGACGTATCTTCCGTAGATTCTCTATCCATTCATCCCTATTGGCTTTATCTGACGCTTGGCATACGTATGACACAGTAGGTTTCTTCGGATCCGTCGACTTTATCAGAAATTTTAAGGGGTCTCCATCGTCCACTTGTTCAACTAGTGCCATTTTGTTCACCTGTGTTCACAAAACAGAGGAATCAGTCGTGGTTACCTCATACATGCTTTCTTCACGCGACATGTCATCCTAGCATGGTACAGGCTCGTTAAGATAAACTGCCCCACACACTTTACTATCATTACCATCCACTTCTGATCAGCCGACAAGGTGCTTAACATGGAAAAATATTAGCCCTATTTTCTTCTCAAAGGTGAAAAACAAGCTGCTACACTATTTCTGCCAGGCCTGACCACTTGAACCTGACCATTTCAGCAACAACCTTCCAGCACTCCTTTTTCAGTGATCAAAAATACACTTGTCTGCGCACTTAAGTAAAAATGGGCTGAACTCGTAAGTACCACCCTACGTTTCACTTCAACCTGTCAACCTTTTCCTTTCTGCAGAAAAGCTTTTACGATGCATAGTAGTCCTCCTTCTCCCAGTAAACAAATTTACGAGAAATCATACGGCACATCCCTTTACAGATCTAAAGCAGAGCACCATCATCATCATCTTGTTGGATAGTTTAAAAATCTGATGGCTTGTTTTACATACGCGATCTCATAATATTTTACTATCTTCAATGTGAAATTACTGGCGTATGCCATACAGTTGCTTAGCACGGTTTAAAAACGACTGTAATTCCGGATTACTCCAATATAAGAAATTAGAAGAAGACACGAAAAGGATGCCAAGCGGAACTAAAAGTCAATACATGTGGACGAATTGGATATAGGGAAAATTTCGAGGAAACTAAATCACCTAGTTTGCTCTTACACTTTTTATGTCACATTGGAAGGTTGTACTACAGAGTAGCTCATAATTAAATTTTTTTATATGCGATAACACTGAGGTTCAAAAATATGAGTTCAAAGCATTTCCTATTCTCCCTCTCCCACTATTTATTGCAAATTACCACTTCATAATAAACAGAAGCAGCAGTGGGAGCTGTAGCATGAAATTGGCTATTACATCAAGCCATCTTCAATATGCACATACTTGTTGTAATTCAAGTAATGCGAGAGGAATCTTGCCATATGTTTCAACAAGAAGTTCATGACAAGGAACAGGGGAGATAGCTTCTCTGAATTCGAAACCTGAAACTGTTTGAGCTGAAACCGAGTCTATATAGCTGCTAAACTCGGAAACTGTAAGCTTTGCTGCTGCTGCTAAAAATTTAAATGAATAAAAAGGAAGCCACACCCAGCTGTACGTGAGCCATTCTATATGGATTGCCATATACGCAGGCATCGTACACAACTACTACTGCCACATTCATTCCTAGCTTTAACAGTATGTGATGAGGAAAACTGAAACCTAGAAAAAATACCTGTCTGATTTGGAGTATAGCAATAATTTTTTGGAGGGGTTTCCTTTTTGACAACGTAACCACAAGTTGATATGTAGTGATAAAAAACTATGACTTGTGTCGGCAATAAGATGACGGAGATAAAGAACGTCATTATCATCATCATCGTAATCATCATACACTCATGTAATTCAAACCTGGTGAAAGCATAATATAGCCCGAGCAGAAGAAGCTGAGGCTCAGTTACGCTGGAATATGTTCAGAACTACAGCTGTAGTTGTGGAATGGATGTCAAAAAAGTTTATGTAACAACAAGAATACGTGAAAAGAGGAAAGTTTACCTGAATATGAGCTTTGTAAATGTAGACTGGATTGGAGAACTGAGTCTTTTTACCCATAGCTTCACTTAGAATGATACTTTGTTCAAAGAAGAAGACTTGTAATTCTTTTCCTTTGAAGTTTAATGCGGATGTCCCTTCCGAACAGATTAATGGCCCAAAGAGCAATAGTTTCCCCAGCTGGGTTATTTTGCCCTGCATAAGACAAGAAAGAAGAAGAACTCATAAAATTTCAAGTCAAATTTTCTGTTTTTATAAAGACATCATCATTTTGGATATAACTTACATCAAATCCTTGTAATCTGCCCACATTCATCATATCGTTAGCTTCCTTAGGTACGACGTGCATCACTTGACAGGCTTGATTCAATCCTCTAATCTCATCTTGAATTCCTATGCGCTCCGTATATTTGAGAATATCCCTTAGCAGGAGCTGGTATTTCATGATCCTTTGGACCGGCTTGATGAGCAAATCACATAGTGTTAGTTTATGTCCTAACCGTTGTCGAATTTCCTGTGTAAGAAAAACACGCGGCCAATGCAAATTAGATCCTTGAATTCAGACAAGACACTGTAAAAACAAGCACACACACGTGTGTGTGTGCCTTCAAGGTAAAGAAAACTCACTTCAAAGTAAGTGTCGATGTATTCCGAAACAATGAATTCCGACATGGGTTTATTTTTGCAGTATACGACGTACATACGGAGCTTCATCTCATACTTTTTAAACAGAGGACCAAGTTCTTCAGGATGATCCAGACACTTTTCTATCGCTTTGCAGAAGATGCTGCAAATGAAAGAAACAACTGTACAGCCTGTCATCACACTTCCTGGTACAAATTCGAAGCTAATTTCATCTCCTCCACGCCTAGTACTACTCAAGTACCTAATGTAATAAAACTACTTCCAACGGCACGTGCACTGACAGCTAGAACAGAAATAGTAGGACCAAAAAGTATCAATAGTGAAAAAAACCAAAACTTACTCTCGATGCCACTCATAAATGCCCTCAATATTTCCAAAAATAATCTTGTCCCTTCCGCCTTTGAGATCCTCCGGCATGGGTATGTCACTATTAGGATCCCTCATGATAGCCATGTAGCCATCAATGACATCCTTCAAGTCTCTCACGTAATCATACTCCGTCTTGATCAATTCCTCAATGACGAACATACGCTTCTTAAATGCCGTAGCCTCATCACTTTCGTTGTTTGCACTACTGTCATTTTCCCCAGTAACTACACTTCCATTTCCAGTCTTGACTGAATCACTCTGACTATTAGTTACATGGCTGAGTGCTGCAGCTGAGGAGGAGGATGATGACTCCAAATTTCGAGCACAGGAGGAGGATCCGGCAGGGCTGTTAAGGGCTGCCATGCTACTTGTATTACCATCTTCCCGACACTCCAGTGATAAGTCGTTCAGTCTCTCAATGTTATCTCTCTCTGAGTGTTGCTCCTGTTCAAAAAACATGTCAACGACAACAACAACTTATTAAAACTTTCTCCTATTTCATCTCTCTATCACTTTCCTCTCCTCTTCACAAAAGAAGAATCACGAATACATACTGAGAATGGCAAAAGTGCAAAAATTAAATGCATATAGGAGGAAGAATATAACAACTGCAAAAATTATAACCACAGAAGAAGTTCACAAGGTTTTGCACTATAATCTCACATTATGTGCCAGTCACAACTCAAAACAATAGTGAAAGTGAGTTCTCGTGAAGATGCCAGCACTACGGAGCTGGAAATAAAGGTTGCTCCTGCTGGATTTCATGCACTTCCACACACGAACCATATGACAAGTGTAATAATACTGACTGCTCCAACACAAGTGGCTACCAGTTTTGTAGAAAGATTAAGATATGTATATACGTTCGTGTGTGTGTCAGAGAACAAAATACAGATCATATACGCATGTCAGATTAGCCAGACATCCTACACGACGTTCCTTTGTTGTGCTTCTTACCATCCAGAATGAAATGTAAGTAAAAGTGTCGGAAATAATTATTATACATGGCTCTTTTGCTCTAATATAAAGAGAGATAAGCAAGAGTAAGTAGCAACAACTGAATCGACTTGAGAGCGAAGAAATAATAGTGGAAATAAATAGTCTTGCTTGCTTCCTTCCTAGCTTAACATAAAGATCTCATGCTAGAAATGATAATATAAAACCCAAGCTACAATGAGAAAAAAAGACTGAAAAGAACTGAAAATATACTGTAGAGGTAGCAGGAAAAAGTGTATACACATATATATAGTTGCTAAATGACCATCACCAACCATTCTTTCCCGGACGATTTGCTCTAATTCAGTTGCTAGTTCCGCAGTAGTTGATCCTTCATTGCCTTTTAAAGGCATACTAGAGGACTACAGGGATAACACATAGAGACAGAAGAAATTTAATGGAAATTTTTTTATCATTTTTTCTAACCCATACACCATAACATAAGCTACACCGAGCAAGGCTGTAGAGACAGGAACACCCAAATTTCATTATTAGTATTATATAGCACTTCTTCATATGTTTCCCCTCAATAAATTACTACAGTCTGTACGGATTCACAAACACATATTACCATCAGGCTACACATAAAAAGGACAGAGAAAGACTGTCCGAGTTTATGGATTATCGATTAACACCGACAGAGGCGGCGGCCGCAACGGGTTCCCTTCTCTTCTGTCCATCTATCTTTCTATCGGGTAGTTGGGAGGCTTACGGGAACATTATCATCCTCATCATGAACATCGCGAGGGATACATAAATAAATACAAAGAAAATCTGCCAGACGTTCTAGCTCTTCTTACCCTCATAGTTTGTGATTCATCACCGATGGCACTTGCAGTAGCGGCTAACAACTGCTCGCAAAGGGGTTTCATCGGAGGTGGAATATATACTTCTTCTTCGGGCTCGTCACCCCCACTATTATGATCTGTACCAGCACCACCGCCAAGAGTAGCAACGTCTCCACTAATACTTCTGGGAGGTTTCTTCTCTTCTTCCTCGGACGGTACCGAAGGCCGGTTGCCCATATCACTACTACTGGATGTTGTGGCTGTCGGCGAGGTTGGTGGCAGCTGAAAGTTAATAACAAAGATGAAATTAATATTTACTTTATCCTCTCCAAATGCTCCAGCAGACTGCTCATACAAGAAGGAGAACAACTCTCGTCCAAACTTTTTCCCTCCCTTTTCCAATACAGTCATCATCACCGTCATCATCATCATCATCATCATTAAGACACATAAAAGTACTGAGAAGCTGATAAATATCGTCATCTAATCAAACCTCAACAACAGGAACTCCAACCAGCGTTGTGTACATTGCCCGAGTCACATCTTCCGCAATGGACGTACTCGAGACAAGCCTTTCCCAACCGCCACTACCGCCGCCAACACTTCGTCTCTTCCCTTGGAATATAATTCCGGGGATTATTGTCGTAGACTTAGACCGCTCATGTATAATACTTCGAATATCGTCGAGTCCTTGACCGGCCCAGGAGCCACATCTACTGGAGGCGGGATTTGGACTAATATCACCGTGAGTACCAGAAGTACCATTACTACCAGCGACCCCGCCTTTCCGTAAATTCACAATCGGGCTCCCCGCCACTATCTCGCACGAAGAATCCTTCTCTTCTTCAGACAATGTTCTGGCACTACCTCCACCAATATAACGTCGAAATAGCTTGGCCCGACAAGATTTTGTCCTGCTGCTGTCACTACTACTACCACCACCACCTTCACTATTGCTTCCTCCTCCTTCACACTCACTCTCCCCTTTACTCTTGTCCATTGATTTTGAGATATGCCGGAGAATCTTCTTCATTTTGATGTATTTATTAATGCTATGGATTTAAAAAGCTATTCAACTTTCCCTTCCCCACAAAATCACTCTCAACACCGTTCCTTGCACAGAATGAAAATTTGCACGACTGTCTCCTCTCTCTAAGTTTGTCTGTCCACTGTGTGAAAATAGATTTTAATTCGTTGACGACGACAACAACAACGCCGTCATGTTACTACTAAGAAAAGCCGTGTAGCGCATCAGCACCAAAAATTCTATCATCATCATCACCCACCAAAAATGTATCTCTCTCTCTATATATATACATACACACTATGAACAACACTACTACTCCTGCTTCACAACCACGGGAGAAAGAGACTCTTAAGCTTTTTCCTTCTCTTAATAATGTTCTCACTGCTCTACTAGTACTAGTATAGCTTACTATTTACGTGTCTTCTCTCTTTTGCCTCCTTCACTTTAACATTACAAACTAGCACCACACGTCTTTTGGCTCAACGTCACATTTTTTTCTTATGAACCAAAAAACAAGTTGCACTTACATAATGTTTCTCTTCCGACCGACCCAGATTTTGACAGTAGGATTCAACGGAAGGGAACAAGAACGTCTGTTCTCCTCTCACCACACACTACATAGCCAATTCCTATAACAAATTTTCCCCCTGTTGCTTTGTATACGTGAATGTGTGTGTGCTAGCGTGTGTATAAATGCCTCTGTGTGACTTACTATTCCTTTCCGTATGCAAATCCTCATCTAGCCTTCCATTATTGTTGTTTTTCTGCGACTTACAAGGTAACCTTTCTCCTTCACAGCTACTAAGGCTACTACTATGTAGAGTGCTTGGATTTGTTTAAATGTTTTCATCACACTTCACCCTCAACAAACAAATACAACTTCCATTTCCTACCAACACATACAACGTTTTTCCTATCAAATTGAGCCATTCCTTTTCCCCCAGTAATTTTAGTTGCCTATATTTTTATAATTGCCCACCTACAGGGTACATTCCTCCCTCCGTCATCTTTCTTTGTTACTTATCCCTTAAATTATTATTTTGCTAATAGTACACTGCAATGTCAAGCTGGAATACACTGCATTTATGCCCCTCCCTTGATCATAAGTCAACTTTTATTGTCAAATCATTTGTCAGACGGACACCACAACAACAAGAGTGGAACACTACACACCACCGCCTTGTCAATATAGCTGGAACTGAGTCACACCGGAAAGAAACAACCACAGTAAATGAGGAAATCCTTCCTGATGTAACAATTTATGAGTTCCACGAAGAAATCCTTCGCAGGCGAAGGAGGCTACAGGAAAATTGCTAGATTTTAAAATTGCAAACACTCACGACAGACAAATAATAACCGTATACACGCAAAAGAACCATAATCAGACTGACTACTAGTAAGCCAAGGACCGAATCATCAACATCATCTCCTAGGTTAGCGCAGAAAATGGACATATGCCAACATATGAAAGACGGTGTCACGCAGACTTAACAAGATACATGAAGATGAAGGGAGAAGAAGAAGCAGCAACACGTTCAAGTAAGCTGGCACCTCTGTATGTTCATATAATGATGAAAGTACACTACATTGGTCGTATTCGAAACCCAACCCACGTTTAACCCCGGGTATAAGTAACATAGGAGCGTAATAATAATAATAATAGCAATATTCGAGTCATGTTAGCAGCAGGAATGCCCATAGGAAAGGCTGTATACAAAACCTGGTAGCTCATGCTCTGTGCGTGAACTACAACTTATGATACAGTGCGTTTATCTATCTGTTTATACGTATCGGCGATGATGACTCCCGTCACTTCTTTAACAACAACATAAACCGGGAATTTGCCAAGTTTACGCATGCAACATTTTAGTAGCACTACCAACGTCCAAACCAACAAACATGAGAAAGGTAGCCCTGTCTGCCGTATACCACACTCCCTCCCGATAGATAAGATTCAAATGAAAAAACAAATCTGCATAATTCCTCCATGATAAGACACAGTTTTCTCTTCCTCGCTCCTACAACCTGAATGGCTACAAGCGCAACTAAAGCACGAGGCGACAACGGCTCCCCCTGCATCAAAACAGGGTCACCGCCACCGCAAATTCAGTCATCACAAAGATCATCATCAGCATGACCCAAGAACATACCTCTCTCAAACGGAAATAGACACTCAAGCCCTTTCATATTAACTTTTATTATCTTATCCCTCTCCTAATAGATCAACTCAACAGAAAACACACACATTACTCACTTCCTCTGTGTATCTGTCTCACCAATAGTCATAACATTCATCATTTATTCCTGACTCCATCATCCTTAGCATAGCATATTGCTCAATAATAATTGCAGTGCAAACTTAAATACACAATTTGCTCTACTCTCCAATAAAAAATACAATGTCCTACATCAGCCTTTCCCTGCCTCTGGTCAAGTACAAGTTATAGCTACTACTACTACAGTAGGGAGACTGCATTCTTCATCTCATGGTCAATACACAGTTGTTACAGGAATAACAAAAGGAGAGGTAATAATGGTTACTTAATAATAATTATTACCATCACAGCACACACAAACACACCTCTCTACCTTGCAAACAAGCTCATCCAGTATGATCATATGATACCTTGACTATCATGAAATTAAAACACATGCAAATCCACACCAAATGTTCATAAAAGCCCCACCAAATTATAAACTACAGACACTTGCTCTTCCTATATACAGTTGGAACCAATCCCTTCAAATAACAAACGGTCGTCACTGCCTTCATTGGCAAATTTTCATTATGAATTCTGCATAATCAAAACCATACACGTAAACATGGCAATTCTTCAAACCAAGACACCATGTCCTTTTTTGATCAACAGCTACGACGACAAGTCCAACAAACAGGTTCAAAGTTCACATTACATTATCACAGGAAATACATCAATATATGGCAAAAAGTGCATAACCACAAGTAAGATAAATCTACACGGCAGTGACCACCACAGTAAGGATCTAATGTCACCGCCAATAGCGATGATAAAAAGGATCCTACTACTACGCACACTTGCAAATGATGACGCTATCATGATGAAGCGAATGATGACGCTCAAGTCAAAAAAATTCAAGGCGGAGGGGAAGGTGGAGGAAGAATTTAATAATGTTGACCAAGTCACTTCCTTCCAAGTAATAGCAATAATAGTAACAATAAATAATCATCATAAAATTTATTCATGTGTTCATAATAAAGTCAACTATAGCTATACTACCCCCGCTCCAATTTCTTCCTTCCTTCCTTCTATTATCATGATCTTCATTATTACTATTATTATTATCATCATGACTCAGGAGCCCAGTTCCGTCCAAATTCCTTACCCGCACAACACTGCTTCCAATTATTCTACAATAATACGATGCTTGACGCAGGATATGAAATCAATTCCATTCCATTCCATGAACTCCCTAACAATACAACGAATTCTGATGAATTCCTTCCGTTATTCATATTCGGAAATGTAGAGGTATATTTCCATACACTTGGATATAAATAGCTGGAGGAAAATTTGCAGCATACCATTTCCTTTTCTTTACAGCAGTGACAAAAACAAGGGTGGCGTAAACGATTCCACAGGAAGCATGACGACAGTGACAATTATGAATACATTATTTCCATCACCACCCAAAAATACACTATTTCTGCATTAGCTATATGTGCTCCCCTCAATACCCAATATAATTTCAGTACAATTGTCATCAAGCAAAGGGTTTCTTAAGTCAATGACAGTACGGAAAACATCATGATCGCCACACCACTACTACACTACTTCATCAAATCTGCTCGCATTCGCAAGCAGAGCACATCAGATCCATCGTGTAAAACTTAATAATGAGAGACCACCAGGAGTACCACAGTACTACAACCATCACCTGAAAGGATGACAAGGTTAACAGCTTCCTGGCTCCTGCAGTTGACTCACTATATCTATAAAAACACATTTCAAGAGACAGCCAGCCAGTCTCACCCACTTGGATTATATGCCAAAGCCAATTTCAAATGTTCATAAAAACAACGACAACCTCCTCAATACCAACTATCTCCAATCCTCCTCTTCTACCTCCTCCTGAGGTCAACAACAACAAGTCATTAGCTCATGTATTAATCACTATTGAAAAAACTCTCTGCTGATCCTCTGACGTCACTGTCATCATGAGCATGAAGAGACAGAAAGGAAGGAAGGAAGAAAAAAAACGCCAAGTCCTCCTCCTCCTCCTGTCACCAGTCCAACAAACTTTCCTCTCCTCCTCATCATCATCATCTTTATCATGGCAGTTCTCGTCTTCTCCTTTTTCTTCTTCGTCGTAATCATCCTCGGAGGTAAACATTTCAAGGATCCTCACTATCACGCATCAATACCAATCCTGACTACATAGAACAAACCTCCTTTACTCTAACAAAAGCTCCATTCAAATCCAATCCTTCATCGCTCCTACAGCTTGCCTGCTCTGCTTACTTACTCACGAATCCAATTTTTATAGCAGTCCCTAACCTACTTCTCATCCCAATGGCAGTAATAATATTATACACACAAAAATATAGGTTTGTACAGTTCCAAAAACCAATATCTCAATTCAATTGCAAACCTAACAATATTTTCTCCGTCTGGAAGCCTTCAGGGATTTGACATGGAAGATGAAAATAGGAGAAGTCCTGATGATGATAGTTGTTCAAAAACATGTACAAATACAGTAGAGAAATTATGCGCAGTAGAGGTGGTCGTTGTAGTAGCTAGCAACCTTAGCAAGTTGTAGTAGCCCTGATCTCTGTAAACTTCAATCAGTGCTCAATATATAGCAATGCCTATTCACATAAGAGTAGGAGCAAATAAGTTATATAAATCCAATGTCAACTGCGCAAAGCATAACCCTGCAATTATTATTATTATTCTCTCAGACTAGATCCAAATAAGGACCGAAATCCTCACGCGCATTCACCACCACCATCACCAACATTGCCGTCATTGCCATCTGGCCAACATCCTAAAGGGACAGCTTCTTTTACTCCTTATACAACCAACCACTACTATCACATTGTCCATTACAAATCACCTGTCTAACCAAGAACACGACTGACTGGCGTCTTCGTGCTAGACTCTTTCATTATTAAAAAATTTCCGCCTCATGACATGCAGATGACCACTGTCAAAACGACCTGAACAAACTATGGAACGGACACAGCCAGCCCTTCGACGCCAGAGCTCCAAGCCACATATTTTTATTTTCCATTTTAATACTGACAACATAAAAAAAATTCAGAATATATTCGTAGCTAAGTAGATTTTTTTTGTTCTCGCTCCGTAAGAGCAGCAGCTGGAATGAGTAGAGCGAGTGATGACGATAATAATAAAACCAAGTTAGCTCTCCTTACCTTCAATTTTTTATCGGAGCTGGTCTTTTTCAAAACAGGTACAGGCTTCCCTGCTCCATCGCTTGCATTCAACTTCCCTTGGCTTAACTTCCTCAATGGTGGAGGGAGCCATTTTCTAAAAATCAACGACAACAACACACACGTCAATACAACATCCTTAATTTACCATACAAAAACAATGGCACCATAGGGAGCACCATGACAAAAAAATATTTTAATAATAATATAATCAAGAGTTATGACGCAAGCAAAAATCTCAAAGTAGTTTAATGAGCTCCTTCTAAAATAATCATAACATATTTCCCCCCTCCTTTCTCTGGAACTGCATTATATCTACACATTCGTGTCATTTCGAATGCCATTCGCACGCGAATAATATCATCTGCCATCTACTTTTTCCATTCCCACTACACCCCTCAAAATTGCACAAGAATATTATTACATGTTATTAAATGTGAATCACATATTAGTAATTATGATGTGAGTTAAGCGCACGCAAATCTTCACGATGAAACCGGGTCAGTTTTGTGCACCGCAGTCACCTACCAATCATACACGAACTACTCTGGGAGTAATTAAAGCAGAAGCAGTAATAATAATTATCACGAACTTCCACATAAGAAACTTAATTTCTTGGAAGGCCAAGGTACAAAACATAGCAAGCAATTCCCAAGAGTCTGTCTAATGAAAATATTATTCTTGCATTGGAACTTATTATTCTCCAGCGAAGCAATGTCACAAAGGACGTAAAAACTAAACACAGAAGCTATAACTCAACCTGAACACGGGGTACTTATACCTTCGAAAAAAAGAGTGACTAAATCAACCTCTCGCGCTGTACAACTATAGTAGAGCATGAAAAATACACAACTTACCCACTGAATACACGCCTCTTGGACACGGGAGAACTACTGGTCACAGTTCCAGCATTATTTCCTTCACTGCCTCCACTGTCTGTAAATCAGAAAATGAAATAATCATTAGCCATCACTCATTCATACAACGAATCAAGTTAAAACTGCATAGTCCATTAATAATTTATCAAGTCACAGCCCGGTCCATTACAGGAAGTTACAATATATATAGTATCTAATCATGATAGCAGTAGCAACACACCAACAGGTCAATACAGGGGATTTACAATAATAATTATATTAATATTGGACTAGTAACGTAAAAATCACAATATTTTACAAAAAAGAAAAAAAAAGACATGCAGTATACCATCTTCTTCATGAATCGTATTATGACTCTTGCTACGTCGGAAGATGAGACCAAAATTAAGCTCTTTCAGGGAAGAGGAGGTAGGAAACATAACGAGAGCGGAGGATGATGCAGATGAACTTGAGAATTTCATGTCCACTGACCAGCAGCGGTTTACGATGATAATAGCAAATGTTTTTATCCCAAGCTAAACTTCTTTCCACAAAATTTGTTACTTCTAACACCCTCCAACTACTAAACTCTATCTTTCTTCCTGCTGTCCCACCACAAGGCCAGCATCCAGCAAATTGCCAACGGACGGACTCCCAGTCACCAGTTAAATATCCATCAACACTTGCAATAATAATATTCACATTTTATTAAAACTAATGGCCACACATGAGTATATATATACGAACACACAACACTAACAGCACAACTGCTTGCCACCCCGTTAACAAGAAAATTTCTTATTCAATCTTGACCAAACCAGTTGCAAAAAGTCATAACTTTCCCACTAAATCAATCAAGACCACTGATAAAATAAATCCGTTCAGCAAATTAACTCAATATGGACCTTTCCTCACACACATGGACACACAACAGACTTCAACTTGTTTATAATTTTTTCCTCCATAACACAACCAGCAGTTTTGCTTGAACTAAATCAACAGCAGAACATCATCATCATCACAACCGCTATTGAAAACACTAACAAAAACTAGCTTGAGAGTTGCAAAAATTCCTTCCTTCCAGTTTCTCACACTATTTTGACCTCCTTCCAGTCTCACAGCCTCCCATCATCCTCTATATGAGGAATATTTATATTGGACACTTGCTCATTATTATCATTAATACTTGAAAAAAAATTATATCAAGACGATAAATACTCTTAATCAGTTCAATATTCTCACATGATGTATTACAGACACATAACTATTATAACTCCAACACAGACTCACTGTCTTAATGATCCTTCGTCATCGTCTTCTTCTTCACTACTAAAACCACTATACTGATTCTGCACTTGTCGTGCAAACGTTCAATAATCACAACATGCTCCCCCTTCCCCGACCTTCAGAACGGCTTACAAATGCATTATCAGGGACCTCTTGCTCTAAACCAAAATTCCTTAAGCTCTTTACTGCGCTATCATCGTTGAGTGACAGTTCGTCATTCTGTATTATACAGGCAAGAAAGAGTGAGAAAAAATCGGAAAATCACTCCTAATGTGCCCACTGCTGTTTGCTGTATATACGTTATTAGCGCCTTCTATTCTCACACCACGTCAGAGCCCCACCAGCACAGAAAAAGTCAGATGCGCTGTAACAGCGCCGTTTGTCACCGCAAAATCAGCGTCGATTTTGTCGCAGGTAAATGTACATGCTGCCGACTGATCTTAGAAGCGTCGTAACAGCGCTGAGATACGGCGCTGAAACTGCGAAGGCC
>JAQFYD010000542.1:0-17631 GCA_034694225.1 Bourletiella hortensis | reverse complement strand
TAAAGGAGGGGATGTCCTGCACAGGAAATTCGTGACACGTGGACGATCCTATAAGGACCCATCGAGGGTCCTAAAAATACAATACCTTTTTGATAATAAGCCCCGAAGGTCTAATAAATCTCAAATAATTTATAATCACCATCTGTTTTATTCGTAGACTGCATGGAGGATTTCATTAAAATTTCAACAGGTATGTCAGGGGAATTGACGGTCCATACTGAGCTCAAGGAATATAGTAAACCTCATGACGAAAACCGGGAAAGGCGAGATGGAGCCAAACTTAAATATCTTCATTTTATTCTTTCTTGTGGTCGTTTACCTACCCGCTTACGGTCATACTCATTGACGAAAATGAATTTGGAAATAATTTCCGATCATTTAACTACTTGCCATCAAAACTTATTTTGCAAGCACCCCCAAAATTGTACTATTTTTCTACTGTAACTTGTCATAGACCGGAAATTAGGGAACCAGGTGCAACAGTTTCTTATTGGGAACCACTAAAATAGCTTACAAGTTTTTATGACGGTGTGTTCAAGGGTCTTTCTGAATACATTGAGGAGCACCGCAACAGTTACACTCGAAACTCGATATAAGGCCCTACCATATAACGTAACTAACGCTATAACGTATGAAATTTTTGGGCCTTTGATGTGTCTTTTGCATTAAAATTGTATCCGCTATAACGTACAACCGATATAACGTATGGAATTTTGATGGATTATGAGGCTACGTCATATCGAGGTTCGAGTGTATCTGATTTTGAAATCTTCTCTCATGGAGCTTTAAGTCGAGGAAATGAGTTTGGAAAAAACCGTCACACGGTTCGATCCACAATCAACATTTTTCGCAACCAGGCGTCGTTCTGCGAACCGTTGGACACGTGGACCTGTATTCGCGTTGGTTGTTTATTGCAAATCGTTTCGGAGCTTGGTTGCCTCGTTTTTGGGGGTTGCGCCCTGAGCAATGAAATTGCCTAAAAATTAAACCACCATAGCGTTTACTCACGACCGAGAATTAGATTTTTTCCTGTAAACTATGCATACCTTGACCGATTTTCAAACCGAATAGCTTAACGTCATTCTTCGGGGTTCGGCGACTTACTCTTCCAGAAGAATAATTAACAGTGGTGTTCTCCCTTTTTGCCTAAAAGTGATTAGTTTAATCATTTACAGATTCTGAACGTCTTGAACACAACAGAATAATATAAATAACTGACTGACGTGTACAAAATAATAGAATGTCCACATTTTTGCTTTATGAAGGAGGGATTAGACAGGTTTTCTGTAAAATAAGGCACATTGCAGCTATCAATTTTAATCTGGTCCAATGGGATTGATCGCAAGAATAATTTCCCACAAAAGGTTCTTACGATATTTCATTGGTCCTTTGAATTTCTAATAGACTTGCGATGAGGTGGCCTTCTATCCTGCGGTTCGTTCGAAGCTTCAATTCACGTTGTGAATCTGATATACAGAGCAAGGATATGTATACAAAAACATATTTTGATTGATAAGCCGTAGTGCCCCAAGACTCAGCGACTGGACGATGTGGGTACATATTTTGGGGGTTGGGCACATATGTTTGACATATTTTCAGGTTTTCCACAGATTTGGTGCATTTTTCTTCGAGTTTCGGCGTTTTTCCTAACTTGGGCATTTTTTGCCCGGCTGACCGTCACCTTGTCTCACGTATATTGAAATTTCCTGGCTCAAATTTCGAAATATTGCCAAAATAGGAACATACATAGGCTCACGGGGCAATAACACCTAGTAAGTTACGGCCAAAATATTGAAGTCATAACGCCAATCTTTACTTTTAATTATTTATAAGCCGAAAACAATTTTACATATTTTGTACATATTTTGACCATTTTTGGCAAATATTTACATAAATATTTTGGGACTTTGTTGGACATAAATATCCTCGCTCTGCTGATATATATATCAAGTCCCAGAAAAAGTTTGTGAAGTGCTTTGAATGTATAAAAGTTACAGTACAAAAATCGTATCATTTTGTAGGGTTTCTTGCACAATAATTTTGCTGGTTAAGAGTCGAATAATTGAAAATTGTCTTCTCATTCGTTCACGTGAAATGGGATCTCTCAAAGACAGCGATGCGAATCGGAACAATACGGATTCGGATTCAGATCGAAATTTTTCGAAATTGTTTGAGGAAGAATCCAAAGCCTTTGCTTATTGATCTGCAATGATCAACCGCATACCTGTAGTGCGTGTCAGCCACTGACACTTTATTTGGTGAGATGATTCCAGTGTGAATGAAAAGAAGAGAATATATTATAATATGTACCGTATTATAAATTTCAGGCTCTCCAGTAATGTAACACAAGTAGGCTAACGAGGATATTGGACACATGAACACCCCATGTACAACATCCTCAGCATGAACTGTCAACTACTACCAGCAACATTGAAGCTACATCAAGAACTTTTGAATTCTATGACGCAGGAGGAGAGGAACAAATGTTACTACAAATCCATGAGCTGATTACAGTGAAAGACTTATACATGCATACCCGGTAAAAATATACAGAAAACATTAATTGGACTGAACGAGATGAGTTAGGTATCTGTCACTAGACCTTGAACAGATCGTATATTAAGTCTTCGAAGGTAAGCATTTTCCGTGGAATTATGCAGAAAACAAGTTATCAAATTAGCTGTAATCTACATGATGTGATGACAGATTTGGGTCTTAAACTTTATAATTTAAGGTAAAACATGCAGAAAGCCAAGGTACTTACGAAGTGTAAGAAAGGCTTGTACGGAACAAGATGAGTGAAACAACTGATACTAATTTACGAACATCGGATGGATAGAGCAGTGGATGGAGCAGCGTCTCTTACCCGTCCCCTGGCTGGTCTACTTGCGACCCACCAATCCAGTACGGCAGAACGTACACACGCACAAACTGATACAAGCTGAGTAAGGAATGAGTATATACGACACGTCGCTGAGATACACGATTAACAATGTCTCAGAGGAAGCTGAATTGGACGCTGCGCTGTCGTAGCTTCCATGGAAGCCATTACTGTTATGTTCGGTACTAATATTTGTTATTCAATAGAGTACTGCGGTGCTTGCGATTCAACCGCTGCAGTGTTTATAATTTTTCTTCCTAATGGTTGTATACAAATCATTCCGTGCTACATCTTGGTGACCCAAAGTGACGTTATGTAGCGGCCGATAGATTGTCCTCCGAGC
The DNA here is from genome assembly GCA_034694225.1 of Bourletiella hortensis. Taxonomy (NCBI): domain Eukaryota; kingdom Metazoa; phylum Arthropoda; class Collembola; order Symphypleona; family Bourletiellidae; genus Bourletiella; species Bourletiella hortensis. Next base: position 14,407 of record JAQFYD010000542.1, on the reverse strand, counting down.
ACCAAAAACTGAATGCTGACTTCAGTTAGGGCAAAACTGCACACGGAAACTTAGCACGATGCAAATCAAAGCTGGCCAGAGAAGAGAACCTTCCTGCTATTTGAATTAGCTGGGAAGCCAAGCCATTCGTATCGATTCCAGGCAACAGCACCACATCTCAGGCCCTATGAACAGTCTATCAAACCTCAATTTCTCAGCTCTCGGTCTCAAGATGGATTTCCATTGCTATCATCTGGGATAACTTGTTTCAAAAACAGGTCAATGTCCTGCCCGCCTCCAACTTACAACTGTCGAGCCGCCATCACCTTCCGACCATCGAGGTTTCATCCCTGAATGTAACTCCATTTTCATAAATAAATGCGTAGCATAGATTTTTGCTTCATAACAGCCGCGGATCCAGAAATTGGCTGAGGGGGTGCTTAAGCCCAGTTTTGCTAACAAGCCACTTGAAGGGCCCCTCTATACCTGCAAATTTTGTCTGCTTTTAGGCTTTTATAATGGTAAATTTGGCATTAAGGGGGTATTGAAGCCACTTAAGCATCCCCTGGATCCGCTACTGCTTCATAATATATAAAGGATGGACTCGCAGGTCAGATAATGCTTACCACTCTCGATTCCGGCGGTCTTGGGATAGGTGAGCTCATGTTATCGTGTTTGTTTGCGGATATCTGCTTTTGTCAAGTTCCAGGACTGACTGTTCACTTCTAGACATGGATGTTTGATTCAGACGGACCGTCAAAGTTTAAAGTCCGCGGGTTTGGACTTAACATCTCTATCTGTTTAATTTGTTCAGTACACGGGATCTCTGATTACGATATATCTCATAACAGAGTTTATGAGTGTCGGATTTGCCGGGTGTCGGGCTCGAAACAGGATACGTCTATTGTGAATTGTTTGGCAAACACTGATTTCAGGATGTTTAAACGGATCTATCAGCAATAAAGCACTGTTTGGTATTTTTTTAGCTTGTTGGGTGTACCTTAAAGCTTGTAGGTCTATTTAACCTTTCGCGTTTGCCAAAAAACTATTAAGAGTCACGATTATATTATAAATCTTACATTTATAACTCCAAATTAATAAAAATTTTAAATATAATTTTAAATCTCTGATTTTGTGACTCCATAACGGCGTTTGGGGTAACTTGCAGTGCTTAAGAGGTTCATTTTGCGTTTACCATTATCACCAACATTATAAACATCAGGTAGGGGTAAAATGAACGCCAGCATTATCGTCAGCTTTATTAGCAGTCACTGCTTTTTGGGGGCTGCGGTATGAGGAGTGAAGTTGGTTAAAACTTCTACCACTATAGAAAAGCAAACCCATTTTTTATTTTGCCCGTAACTTCTGAAGTCACTGACTATGAACGCTGATTCTATGATTTCCCTTGCTGGAAAGGCTAAAACTCAGTCCGACGCTCGTAGACGTGGTTAAGGGGCAGTAAACGCCTGTAGAAACTGTGAACAAGCGTATGGGGATCAACTGTGAATCCACAAACTACCAAAAGATGGACAATCAGGGTTAAGGTTCTTTCAAACTTTGCAAATTTTCGCGCATCTGTTTAATTATTTTGGAATACTTTCGTGGCTTTCAGCTTCTTATATGTATTCAGACAAGTAACTAAAATTAGAAAACCTGTAGAAAAATCTACGCCGAGGCGTCTATTTTGCGTACACATGCCTGTGGCCGTACAAAATGAGGAGGCTCGCATCAACTCTCAATGCCACTTAAACGTCTATCTTAGGCATTGGACGATATGTATATTCAGTTATCATGGGCTTTCCAGTGAAGAGTGATTCGACTCACTGTGTACAGCATTCTGCAATTGATGATTCCTTGAAGAAAGGCCGGTAAACTACGGAGTTGCAAAAACATAACCAACGTGTCCGTTGGCGGTCCCATTACACACAAACATTAGCGGATCACCGCAAAAGCGGTCGATGCAGAACGTGGCTGCAGGGCAATCATTCTGATTTGACATGAATGGCTTCAGTTGGGCAAAGTCGTCCGGACAAAATTAATCGATTTATACAATTATTCAGAGTTCTTTGGCTTTCGGCATGGTGACGAGGCGTTATGATGTTGTAATGGCTGAACACGGAGATGCCGTTAAACACAGTGTTTTATGTGCTTGCCAGACGTGAAAGGTGCATATCATTGAGCGCAGCATTCCTGAAGTTATAAGCCCTCAAAGAAAGAGGGAAGATATATTTCATTTCACATGTACCAACCTTGCTGTTCCAGTACGCACGAACATTAGCGGATAGGTGCCAAAGTTGTCCCGGCACAACTAGATATCATTATGGTCATTTTGAGGTGCTTTGGCGCAAACCGAATGACATCAACTGCACAAAGACGTCTGGAAAAAACTAGTTAATTATACAGTAATTCACGCTTCCTTTGCATTTAGGCATGGGGGCGAGTCGTTATGCCGTTGTAATAAAGGTACGCTAAGAATGTTGATACACTATTTTTTAAGGCCTTTCCAGTGCAAGGGTGAGAGATATATGTCTCCAGAAGCTTCATTCTTGAAGAAACTGCCGTCCAAAGAAAGAGCGAAGATCTGCTTCGTTTTACATGTACAGACCTTTTTTGTCCCAGTACATACAAAAAATTGACGGACCGGCGCCAAAGTGGTCGCGGTACAATGACACATCAGTGGGGTCATTTGGAGGTGCTTTGGTGCAAATTGAATCGCATAAGCTGGAAAAAAGTGGTCCGGACAAAATTAGTTAAGTATACAATTATTCACTGCTGTGATTTTGGCATGATGACGAGGCCTTATGCATTCACAGTGCCTGCACACTGATGGCCCATGTATGCAGTTTTTTACCGGCTTTTCAAGAGCGAAACAATCACTTCATTGCGTTCATTATTCACCGATTAACGCCTGTTCAAAGTTGACTTCAATGTATCAGCCATTGTACACCGCAAATACGTAGCAGTTGGGTAAAAGGATAGATGAGTATTCAGTTCTAAGTGTTGCGGTCATTTTTAGGCCACAGCGGTCAGAATCCGATGTCTTTTACTGGTAGAAGTTGTGGGTACAAAATCCTCACACCATCGCCATCACATAAGGAGGCTCAAATGCTCGCCTCCTAAAAACAAGCTGTTGTTGGAAATAACTATAACCACGGGTCCCTCGCAACACCACAGATGTCATCAAGATACAAACAATGCCTTGCATGACAAAATAAGGCGACGGTAACCTGCATTCTTTCACTAAGTTGTGTTAGTCATTACAAAATCTGCAGGCTGCTGAAGACCAAGGGAAGGAAAGGATAAATGTCCTTTTGAATGATTTAACAATGGTATAATCATATGGTTATAATAATTAAGACAAGTCATAATAAGTTGCCTGAGGTAAATTGGGGGCTGGACGTGCTCATGTTTTCAGGCATTCGTTATTTAGGCAAACAAAGCCAGCATAACAAATAGCGTGAATAACGGAAAGCTCTGTCAAAAATCACGTTAATATTTAATACTCTATGAACCAGGTCATGAAGGTGACTTACCTTTTGCGGGGCTGAATCAGTTTTAATCCAATCAAGCCACACGTAGTCTTATTGGACTATAAAGCAAGAGACGTTCCAGACCTTCACATCTACAAAACACTCAGTCAATAACGGGCCACTCAAATCCGTACGGGTCTGCTGCATAATAAAATTTGTTCATTTTATGAATTTTGCTACTGGTTACAGATCCCTTACATTCTAATATACTGCAGAAACTTCCTATCAAAATGAACACAGGTACACTACACTACAAGCCTAGATTAAACTCGTTTATCATCTGATCTTTAACAAATTGCAACATATTATGCTGCTCATTCATGAATGCCGACTGAGTGACGCGCAGAAAGTGATGGACCATCGATGGTATTAGTGTCCGCACGTGGAGACGATTGAAGCTATTCGTACACATTTGCTGACAATTTTTGTGGATGAAATGCCGATTTCCCTGATTATATGCCCATTCATAGTGCTAAATGTTTCTCGTTTTGTGCGAATCAACACATCGCTATGGGTTTCTCCAGCCAATATTTGGAAAGACCGCATGCAAATTAAAACGTTCATCAAGGTCTAATGAATGATATAAAAATCATTTCTGTGGCGTGCGCTTTTACCCCACGCCATGTTTACATAGAGTATTCTGCTTTGCAACCACTGCACTGCAAGTGTTGACTAAGGTCACCAACGTCCTCAGTTTGTTGCGGGTTTTGAGGTGACGAGCGAAAGACTTAATCTTAGAAGGTTTGATGACAGTTGGAGTAAGGGCAGAGGAATTGTAGAGTGAGAGCTGCTTCGGTTTAATTTGTAAGACCCACACCGTGGGTCCTAAAAACCACCAGTGTGGGCCTTCAGGGGCCCACACTGCACTGTAGCCATTAGAGCAGCATTTAACTTATTTTGAAAATGAATGAGTACTGAATATCTCACACTGTTTGGCCCACAACTTTTATACGGATTTGCGCACAAACATTTTCACAGGCCTGGACATATTTCACTCACTGTTATTTTACGCTATAAACTCGAAGCAGCACCGGTTCGAGACGTTTCTATGGATACTGCCAGCCGATTTTTGTTAACAAGCCATGAGAATGAAAGCGTACATCAAGGCCTATCGAGTGATGTAAACAACATGTCTGTGGCACTGCTGCTTCAAAAGTTATAGCCTCCGAAAGTTGATAAGAACGGCCCTTTTGCCTTTGAACATGACCTTAAATCACTTTATACCGTCGCACACCCCTGTCCCTGGTCATGGAGGCACCAAGATTTAGGAGGAACAACAATGGTTGGTAGCGGTCAGTTTAAGACCACTTTTCGCCAAATCGGACAACTCCGGCTATAAGAAATGCTGGGTACAAAAACCGCGGCATCTGGACGATCTTATCAGGACTCAGCATTCAGCTGAGTCGAGTAAGTTCAGAAGACCTTCGTATCATACCGTGACAACTTGAGAATTAAATATAATGACCATTGTGTTAGGTTTTGTTCAACCAGTTGAACCGGGAACCTTTTCACCTATAATAATGGGCTCGTTTTGTCTCCGGAAGCGAGGTCATTTCGGAGAAATGAGACGTAAATGGTTGTGGTGGACGACGTTGTTGATGATGATGACGAAGCGTGCTAATCAGTTTAATTTGTTTAAATGTTATGACTCTGGACATCTGTGAGGACTTAAGGGACCCTTATTAGTCATCTTTATTTAAATAAGATAAGCTGGAGGAAGGTTTAGGGAGGCTTTCAAAGCTTGAACTTGCCATTTTCTTCGGATACAAGTGACAAGTTTAGGTTTGAAAATCCCCGCAGTTTTGTCGCTGAAAAAACGTGAATAGTTTTGTCGTACACTTTGCTGTTTTTAGGGTACAAGTGTAGGCGATGGAGGTGGATTCTGGCGGTGCTGGATCAGAGCGGAGTATCGGTGAATAAATTGTTTCAAATAAACATTCTTGTATACTTGAAGCTCAATAAAACGAAATCTCAATTCAACAAAATTTCACATGTCATATCGTATGTATGCTACAGCAGGTTTTAAGGTAACAGAACGGTTTGAGCGTTGAATGTTATATCGTTAGTTATGTTATGCAATTGACCCTTATATCGAGTTTCGGGTGCATACATTTGTACTGTTCTTGTTGTCATTGTTGGAACAGACAGAATCCAACGGTGATATAAGATATTATATTACATATATTTTTCAGATTTCTCTGTGTACGAAAGCTGTGAGCTGTGCGTTGAGACAAAGTAGGTTCCGAGATTTCATTACGTCTTGTCCGATTTGGACTCACCTTGGGAATGTTTGACCGACTACAAGGATTTGGAATGGTCAATCATGAAATACATAATCCCAGGGCGTCATTGTTATTCCTATTCGCCCCGCAAATCCCCCAAGTCACCGAAGGAGCTGATGGTTCGCCAGCACTGTTGTTGCCTCCATGGATCCTGCGACAGTGTATCTAAGGTGAATTTTGATTCAGGCAGGGTAGCCTTTTAACCCTTATGGAGCTTTGTAAGACGAGAAAGGAGCGCCGGCGTCCGTGATCACGTTATGATCAAGAAAAGAAAGATATCACTCGTAACTTTGGACCGTACAGCCCCTTTGCAGACACGCTTCCTGATATTTGATCCGGTTCTGAATGAGGGACATGAACCACATCGAGGCACCATGATGTATGGTTGCCTCAAAGCAGATCCGGTAGCAATCGACAAAGGTTTGAGAGATTCCGACGTCCCAATGGTTGGTTTCCTCCAATCTCTGATGTACCTAAACTTGTGCCGGCCAACAGCGAGCGATTGCGAGGACATTTTAAGTAAATACTTTTGTGATTGAGCCCATAGAAAATCTTTGCTAGTGAATAGTCGCTAATGCAGAGTCTAACTGTCTGTAACCAAATCGCGTGTAATTGGCTTTAGAAAATGCGAGTCGGCGTATCGGTCTCAATGTTCTGTCGCTTAATTTGAACACACTAGCTGTTTTGGGCTAAGGGACTTGCGCTGTAGTATAGATGAGTAATGGGAGAAGTTTGGGGCTGGGGTGTGATCGATGGTTTCGTTTTTGGCCTCCAACGGCTAGGATTTTATTTTTACCAGCTGTGATAGATTTGATTGGGCTCAACACTTCTTTAGATGGTCCTGGACTTTTGGGTGTCACTTATGCCGAAAAACGCCTCTGAATTTCGATTTTTTGCAGACATTTTGGTGGGCCACACTAATTTGTATGAAAATCTGAATGGACGTGGGTGGACCGCACTTTTTTGGAATGGACCGGGTTGGATGGGCTTCTCATAACCCCTACGGGCCTCAGCTCTAGTGTTGTACTTGTAAAGTTATGAATCAGTGTATTATTAATATTAGTGTTTCAGTATCGTATTTTGGTAGTGTATAGATATAATTTAATTTTATTTTCCTAGCGTGAATTCATTGTATTGTGGTGGCATCGTGGAAGGTATGGGGCTTGCATGCGTACGTCAGTTCAGTTAAAACGCTTATGTGAACCTAAGTGGTTATTTTGATGACTTGGGAATTATGAAAGTCAATATTGAGAGAGGCCATGGATTCCGATGATGAAACCGGCTTATAATCATGGCCATCGATTGGTTTCTTGTCGCCTGTGATACCCAAGAACAGGTTGCGTGAAGTGTTAACAAAGGTAATTGTTATTTACGTTCGCAATATCGTGGTCATTTTGATACCTCTCACGATCCAGTCGGTAAACCGTAAGGCTAAGCTGTGAAAATAAGAAAATTAATAGTTGCAGCTATTTATTAAGCCTGCGTGGAATTTGATATTAGCGCCGATTAAGTATGCATACACAATTCTATCAGCCAGCCTCCCCAATTTGTACGGCAAAGTCATGTGCGTGCAAAATGGATGCCTGAGCGAAGATGTTTGATACAAATACTTATGCAACCATTCTGTGAAATTTGCCTGCAATGCATTGCTGCCACGCACTGCAGTGCGGTTATGAATAATACCAAGGATACCAACAACGTGGATGGAAGCCTGACCGAATTCACACATCAAGGCCTCAAACAAACCGAATTCTAGGCCTTCGAAAGTGAAGGAAACTTTTATTACGATTCGTTCAAAGCTGAACCGAGAGTCGTGAACTATACACCTACCCGATCCAAGGACAAGTGGAGAGGGACAGGGATAGTAATTTCATACGTAAGCAGCATTCTATTGACGATCGGTGCTCGTCTTAGCCACAATATTTCACGAGACAATTTTCAAAGAAGCGACCATTGTGGTTGTGTTTTGTAAGCGGGTAAGACTCACGTATCAAAAGCCGCCGGGTGGGAAGCCTATGAGTTACGGCGGCCCGGCGGGATGGGTGAAAACAAAAAGGGCAGAAAATTTACATACGCATGCATATTTATAGCACGCGTAAGTTAGAAGGATACGTGGCGAGTGGTGACATTTCTATCGCAAGTTCCCTGTTACAGCATGTTAGCACATTGAAACATACCGTGTGGATTTTAGGAATTACATCATTGGGAAGGTATTTATTTGTTATCTAAACCCAAAATAATGATAATTCAATTTGTATGAAATTTGTCCTGAAACTTGCCACATCTCTGACGGTAACACAAAATCAGATTTATTCCACAGCAGCTGCCAGTGATGTACAAATTTGATGCCCCATGCCTTGATCTTAGATGCAGTCGGGAACCCCTCTATGTACGTACCATGATTTCTTACATTGAAGTTGTCCGTCAAATTAACCACATCCACATCACAAAGGATAAAATGGCGTAATGTAACGACGAATAAATTGTAGAAGTGTAACGTTGTATATGAACGAAAATGAAGCTCGTGTGTTCTGAATGTTCTGAGGGACGGGAACTGCTGCGACGTGCTGCTTGTTCTAACCAAACGGATAATATGACAGCTACAGTAGAGCAATAACGCTTTAACGGGCCTTTAAATTACTCAGTTCCGTTGGTAGATCGTTTCTTCTACACAACTACATTTTTGGTGCTTTAACTATTGAGTGCTCTACGGGTATTCAACACTGAATGTTGAATCTGTGAACTCGTTGACACCCGTAAGGTGGTACCTCCTGTACTGATTTGCCTCTGAAATTGTGAGCCCTACTGGTTATATGAACGTACGAATAGTAGATTAAGGCCTGAGATCCAGGCTAAATTTACCTCCGTGTCCCTCGTTCCACCTCGTCCATGTTTTGGGGGGTTGTCGATACCGGTCTCTCCTGATCCCAGACTCAGAAGTTACAAATTACAAATTTGGAGACCAGAGCAGGAAACCCGAGGCAAGACTCTTCGTAGGAGACCAGAGAAAGGGGATTCCGTAGGAGGCCAGAGGATAGAGACTTCGTAGTAGACGAAAGAAGGCACCTCAGGAGGCGACATAGGGATCAGACCTGATGAAGACACCGCAGCAAAAGACTACCGAATAAGACTGGGAGAGCCAAGATCCTGGTCGGCGCCAGATATTGGACCCGCTATATTACGTGTAACTGCGGTTCGTTTATTATTTCTATACAGTATTGAACAAGAGCAAAATCTGATAAAACTCAATCCGGACTAGACAAAATTTATTACGATACCCCTCCACTTCCGTCCGATAATCCATGCGAAGCTTTGGCATCCGCTTCCGCTCCTTAGTAATACCCTCGTTATCTAAAGCTGTTACCATTCTTGCACAAGGTCTGAGGTTTTTCAATGGTACCCATGTGTCAAATGCTTCCAGGTGTAGTTTTAAGTTAATAAATACTACAAACATTTAAGAACAACTAAATAAGATGATGGTTATATATCTTATACTGCAATTAGTACCTTCTTCGTTTAGTGATCTTCCTCAAACATTAATGTTGCTTTTACTTTACTTTGAGGGCATAAGCCAATGGCAGCACATACATTCCCAGCATCTGCTACTTCATCGATACCTACCCCTTCCTATTCCACTTAAAGATTGCAGATATGAAGATTGTAGATTTTGGCAGGTCAGATCGGAAATTTTCTAACGGTTTTGATATTCCATTTAAGAAACCTACTGCGTCTGTACTTCGGCGACCACCCGATGTGTTGTTGAGGCGTAGTGACCTTGTATCATTTCCGGCTGGGGCGGGGGCAATAGGTTTCCGGCGGGTTGGCGGGATGGGCGATATGTAAAGGCAAAAACAATTAGAAGATAAACTTTACAAGTAACAGTACTAAAAGTACGATTTTGGAGATTGCTTCCAAAGCGAGTACGGCTTCCACTTTTGAAATTTTTAGCCACGGTACGTAGATTTACTAGCAGGGAATAATAATTACAAATTTTCTCGAGAAATTAAAATTTTCTTCAAGTTGTTTGGCCGCTCTGGCCTTACACGCTGTTACTATGGGAATGTTTGGGACCGCATCAGACTTTGTCCAGCAATTACTGGAAAACTACTGGAGTGCCCGTTGATAACTTAATCTTATTGATGAGATCACGTGCTGGAGATGTCTTGTGCCAAGTTTAAAAAAATCTTAATAAAGGTTTTCGAGATAATATACTACAAAGTTTTGTGTATACATGTCACATGTCACAGCAATGAGCACTTAAGGGCTGTGCTCTTGCAAAAATTCAAGGGAGTAGCCCTTCCGCCCCTTCCAATTTTAAGCTATCATGTTTGAAATTCGGACAATTGTTCTCAAAGTTACGGCTTTAATAAAAATTTTGGAGCTGTAGTTGTTGAAATTTTAAGCGGCGGCCGGCAATCTCACGAAGCCAGCACTCGCTGAAAAAGCAACCCCCAAAAAACGATGAGAGCTGGAGACGCAACAGACCAAGTAGATGAACTCGCCACTAATACAACGACGATGATCGAAAATATACAAACCTCTTTGGAAGACGATCATTTTTCTCCTGAAATTTGATCCGATCTTCGTGTCGAATTGCTTTGTTTTCGTTGATTGTGATTCACAAATCTGCGTTGGAGTGATAAGTGAGTCACCTCCTATGTAATATACTGTGCCTACACTTTTCTACTATGCTCCCTGCTGCACTTCGTCGCTATGGTCTTACATTTGCACACATGAACTTGTCCGTCCTTCTCATGACAAAAGCTTTAAACTTCGCGGTAAAGCCGTATGCTGTGAATCGTCATGGCCATTTAGAATTTCAGCGGGATGCTGTTGTTGGCAGGACTCGCTTGAATTTCATTGTGAGGAATCAGACTCAGGAAAAAAATTGGCTAGGAATTCTTTGCATGAATTCAGTTTGGAAGAGTATTGTTTGATGGAAAATGTAACGGTTACTCTGATTTTCTTCTAAGAATTTTTAAACAAGCAGTCATTCGTAATTTAGATGAAACTAAAACACAGGATTTATTTTCAGAGGATTCGTTCGATCCGCGGTGCAATGACTGTTAGTCAAGTGACGAGGCAGGTCCCTCTGTCCTTCTTCATCCGAGTTTCGGTCGGCAAAAACAGAAGTGATCGTTGCCCATCCATTCGTCCAGTGATCATGAGGATCTGTTACAGGAACTAGATTCTCGAATGGTCCGTCCACGAGATCTTGATGGTAGATTTGTACCTCAGGATGATACAGGCTTTTGGATGAGAATACTTATCTCATTATCTATAATGCAATGCTGATGGACAATACGACTTGGGAGGCATTTGTGATCGCTATTTCACGGACTAACAGCCGTATTTTCATGTTCTATGGATGAAGTATGAGCGGTACGACCAAATATATTTAGATAAATCTGATGAACGAATGATTGGAACTTTGTAATAATAATTTACTTCCAGGTCTGAGGATCATTGAGTACCTCTGGATGATCTCAAAAGATAATACACATACTCTGGACAAATGGCTTGAAGCGTGATGAGTTCAATCCTAAATAAATCATTGTTTCCGATTTGAAATATGTCACCGGCTTTCAATATGAAGTCCGGTTCACAATATTGGAAGCCCAAATCCTAATCCGTGGCATTTTCGGTTCACCATATGTTTCTGCGGTCACTGTGAAAATATACGGAACTTTGAATACACCCAAATGAAGCACATGTTACAAACGGTCTAATGGTATAAATTTCATGTGATTAAGCCCACCCGTTTACAAATTTTGAATGACGAAATATATAACAGAATGGTCTGAATAAATTCGACAAGGCACCTAATGTGGTTCAACGAGCTACCATGGGGACTGATTGCAGCCGAATGATACCAAAATTTTCTAGGCACAACTACAGTCAACGGCGGTCATTTTAAGATAACAACGAGCATATTCGGTCAACGTTAGGTTGTCAAAGTCCTGCTGAGGACATTCGTGACACCTGGACGATCCTATAAGGATCCATCGAGGGTCCTAAAAACGATTTTTGCCGTCCTTGACTACACATAGTAACTGAGCAAAATAAATGTGTCAAACATGTCGTAGTAGGGAGGACTTAAGGGCTGCGGTCTTTTAATAATTCAAGCAAAATCGGTTATGACCGTACCGATTTTAAGCCATCAGGCTTTAAAATTGCGCCGGAGGTTTAAAAGTTACGGCGAAAAAAAACATTTTTGGGGGTTGCGCATTGAGCGATGAAATTTGCTAAAAATTTCTCCGTCATACCGTTATCTCACACCCATTTTTTCTTCTCGTCGTTGGTGGTATCAGTTTCCTCTGCGCCGGCATGTGTCGATGCGGTATAGTTTCAACCTCTCGTCTATCCTGTTCGTTGTGCTTCTGTCTACATAGTTAACAAGTTACAGTGCAAAAAGCACTGGTACGGGGGTTGCTAGCCTGAACTAAAACCCGCATTTTACTTCAAAACGGGTTTTAGAAAAACGAAAAAGGAATTTGTTTGAATTAATTTACATGCAAGTTACATCACTATGGAAAGTTTTTCGTATATTGAATCTTTATGCAGTATTTGCTGGAGAAGTGTTGGCTTGCACAGCCTAAAGTGTTCCTTGATTTGTAGGTGAGGTCAGTACCAACATGTGTGCAAAATTGCAGGGAAATCGTAGGCAAGGATGTCACCTAAATTTTTAGTTGAAGTTTTTCCACGCTTTCCTCATGCGAGACAAATTCTATCGCCCTTTACTACACTTAGTAACGGGCTCTAAAATTTCAACCAAACATGTGATTGCTCGGAACCCTTAAGGCGTATTACTTTTCAGAAATTCAGGGAGGAAAGCTTTAGTCCCGCATTGACTTTAAGCTAACTCGCTTCAAAGTCGGTGCATTATTGGTTCCCCAGTTATGGCCGAAAGAAGAATAAAGTGGTGTGAGTAAACGCAATGAGGGAGAAATTTTTGGAAAATTTCATTGCTCACGGTGCAACCCCCAAAAAGGAAATGACTTAATTACCGTATTTCCTCTCATTAGCGCCTCGGTGTTTGTTATTTGGAGCTCCTTCTAAACCCGGCGCTTAAAGGAGACCCGGCGCTTATTAGAGGCCCGGCCCTTATTATTTCGTTCTCAGCTTTAATTGAAAATTCTCTAAAATTTTGGCCTAAAATGGCCTACACGGTGTGGTTGCACCACAAATTTTAATTATCTAGAGGACTTTCAACAACATCCAGAGTGATAATATCTTATCTCCCTAAGAAACGCCTGAAAGTGCATGAAATATTGTCGCCTTTGGCTTGCGCTACGTATATTTGAGTTGTTTCCAACAAGCGCCCCGGCGTTCAATAGAAACCTTTTATTGTTCGGAACCTTTCATAGCCCAGGCGGTTATTAGAGACCGGCGTTTAATGGAGGCCGGCGCTTATGAGAGTAAATACGGTACATAAACTTCTACCGTTGTTGGGATTTTTCGGGTACAATCAGATGGCTCTGCATGGGGACTTTATTATTCTGAAATGGTCAAATCCCACGGCGGTAAAAGGAAAATTCGCTAAAACAGTAAAAGTATTAACAAAAAGTACTCCAAGAGCTTTTACGTAAACTCGTATTAAATTACTTTTAACAACAAAGGTTGTGTCACATGGGTGATTGTCCCATTGGGCTTCAAATTAAGGTGCGAGAATGATTTTTACGGAACCAGGTTAATCAGGAGAGACCCTTCTGCTTTTCACAGTACGGCCTTTAGTGCTGCATCACGCAATTTAAAATTCAGCATAAGCCGAAGCCCCTTAACGTCGAATGTTTCGAGAACATCGATGAATTTTGAGCTTGATGATGTATTCACAAAAAATTTCTAAACAAAACGTAAAGCACGTGACGGATAACTTCCTGTGCAAGTGGTCGGAAACTGTACCGGAAACGCAAGCTGGTCACTATCCCTGCTTCCACAACACACCCCATACTACACAAATTGAACACGATATCGCCCTGATGTGGTACTGGAATGTTTTCATTCAACGCAGCAGTGGAAAGAAGCGTCGCTACGACGAAACATGCTTTCTCGCGTTAATTTGTGCCGACGGAGTTAGCTCCGGGACCGATGGGCCCTCGACGTTCAACCGGCCAAATTTAGATAGACTGGCCTTGAAGTACCGAAATTCAATGCAGTGACCAGTATACATATTGTCATACATTCCATTCCTCGCGAAAGAATAAGGACTTGCGTCAAAATAAGATTCCAAGACACGTTTGACGGACGCACATTTTCAAAGACCTCAGAGTTGAAAGGAATTAACGAGGGTTGCAATGGACAGACGGATCAAATTTAAGTGCATATACGTCCCATAACAAATTGTTCTTCAAGCGCTGTAGTAAAGTAACAAGATCATCAGAGCGAGGATATGTCTAACAAGTTACAGTGCAAAAACACAGTTTTGGGGGTTGCTGCTGCTGCTACGAATTGTTTTTAAATTCGCCGAACATTTTTCTTGAATTGTGCCAAGTATTGTGCTTCTGGGCGGTGAATTATATTTGGGCATCGGGCCTCAAACAAATGCTTTCGTGAATTTACAATTTGTTGAAAATTGTTTCAAAGTTTGAGACCCTGATGCTGTATCCAAGGCGACCG
>JAQFYD010000541.1:0-17649 GCA_034694225.1 Bourletiella hortensis | reverse complement strand
TAAAAAGTGAAGCATGCAAATTAGATGCTCATCAAAATGTCATAAATCATCAAGTGGCATCTTACAAGAGTTGCAAGGAACTGAGGCCATGGAATATTCCCGGAGGTAAGACGTTAATACGATTTCCATACAGAACCCTGCAGAGACACAAACCAAAACACACATCTCAATATTCAGTCTTGAAAATTACATCAAAAAGCTCCCTCAATTTCCCTGGCCACCTCATCCTTCTCCTCATAGTAGTATTTTCTGTAGCTTTCTAACAGCTACTACTCTTGTCGACCAGAGAGAGTGTGGTGGTAGTATTCAGGATGGCACATGGCATTACACGTTTCCCGGAGCTGGTGCTATTTTCGAATCCAGTCAGTCTACTGTGCAAAACAGCTTTGCTTCCTTCTCATAGTATATTACCGACAGACTTTTCATGGAGTATGTGTGTGTGTGCGAGAGAGAGAGAGAGGGAGAGAGAGAGAGACAGATTCATGATAAGTACAAATGCTATAAGGTAGTTAGTGAATGGGTAACACTTCCCCTCAAATTACCTTTGAAAAATCTCTACCCTTGCTCTCTCGCCTCCGGCCGCAAAGCTAGCTATATACAAGTGATCTAAACGCATTTGCTTATAAACTGAAAATCTTAGTGTTTTTTTTCTCTCTCTCTGTATGCACCCATCATCATCATCTTTTTCATCCTCATCATCATCATCATCATCACCAACACTAAATTCGAACGACTCTCACTCTCTACTCATTGATGGTAAACAACTTATCTATATTCCTTCACTCAGACTAAGCAGCCATGCTGCCACCACACGAAAGAACTAAATTGTCTGCGTCACCAGCTAATATATTCACAGTGGAGGAGCCAAAGAAAATAAATTTACTTACAGAGACGTGAGTGACTTTAGATTCCGGAATGCATCCACGGCAATCTTCTGGATCTGGTTATTACTCAGGTCCCTAAAAAACCAATGGAAAGAGAAAGTTATTTCAAGCTTATCACTTGCATTCTCTCATGCAAACACATTGAGTATGCATAGGCATTTCAAAGCTACATGTTTGCATTTGTGCGTAGAATATTACAAGAAAATATTTTTGCCACTACTACCCAGTCAAAAGCTGAAGAAGGGAAGGGAAGAATTTTTCTAAAATGTCAGAAAAATTTAACAGGGGAAGGATTGTATATGGAGGAACTATTTAAGGAGGAGAAGAAGAGGATGAAGAGCGGATACATATAGCCAGGATAGGATTGAGTAATATAAAAGACATAAAATCCATTATCCCGATAAAATGAGAAAGTGGCCCCGAAGAGTTCTATAGCTACAGCTACTACTACTACTACTAGAACAACTACAATGCATGAAAAATATGAAGTTATTCCACGTATAGAAGAAGACCACTTTTGTAAGTATCGACAGACAGACAGAAAAAGAGGGATGAGAATCGACTTGAAAATTGGGGTCCTTACAGTCGACGTAGACGTTTGTATGGGGAAAACGCTCCGGGTGGTATTTCAGTGATCTCATTCTGCTCCAACCGCCTGTACAGAACAGCAAAGGAAACAACTCTTGTGACATGAACAATGACGACAGATAATCCAAGAATGACTTTCAACATTTACAGTCACTCTGGATCGCATCTTCTCACTCTTTTTTCCCCTTTTTTCTTTAGTTCCAAGTCATGCACATTCAACAACAATGTTGCTCCAACAACGTACTGAATACATATGACATGAGGGAAAAAAGACCAAGAAGAGATGTTCATGATCATCATCAACATCATACGTGCAAAGGATGAGGATTCTTTTAAGGATGATGGCTGATGGCTATTGCTTAGCACGCACTAGAATCCTCACCTCTGCGCTAGATATAATAATATATGAAACACATATGGATGGGGGACATAAATTTTTAAACTCGTCAACTCACAATTCAATAACGTCCTCGGGTAAAGAGTCCGGAACTTGTTTTAACGTCAGATCACGACAATCCACCACTCCGTCCGCACAGACACAAGGATGAGGACAGTCTTCATCACCCCCGCATTTGCTCCACGTCCGTTCAATTACCCCTGTAAAATATATAAGAGTTTCAAATGTTATCATTTACATCTCCACGCACGTGGTAAGCTTAAGTTTCCTGAGGAAACAATTTTCCTACCATGAGGCTACTACTACAGGTTTCACCCTACGTTCGCTTCCGCATTACAAAAGCCCCTGATGCCTCAATGCTCACCATGTTCCGTATCTCACGTTGTTGCACGAATCTAATCTTCTGCTAATGGCGAGTCATTTGCTCACATATGACCATGCAATTCTACAGTAATTTAAAGTGACCTTCCAGTATTCCAGTAGTAGTGTGAAAGGTCATCCTGAGTTAATTAATAAGGGAAGCTAAGTTCTCAATAGGTTCTACTAAAGTGAATGGAAGGACGCTTTTTAGACTTGATGTCTCTGTGTTAAAGCCCTACTTAAACCTATTTTAACTTCTTGACGTTTTAATTGAAAAGGACAAAAAGAGATGATGAGGCTTTCACTGAGCTTTTAAGATCCTCTCTCTTCTCTGTTTATGATTCTTTGGATAAAAATATTTCACTTTTCGCCCCGCATATTTATCATGCTGTCCAAATATTTTTGTGAGAAGCACTCCAGCAGACTGTACATAGCTCCAGTCCCTGACTGTATTTGCAACGACGTAAAGAGATGGCATGCGCGATATGCCACGTTAATTAATGGCCTTATGCAAAAAGCCCAATGATTAAGTGAATCTGGTCATAATTGATGGCATGTAACTAGCTGCACCGCAGCGGGATCTATTTTACTACTAAATAGTTACACTCACGTCGTCAACTCTTATTCATATTTCCATTGAATGAATAACTTTAAAGGATGCTGCTGTTGATGATGATGATGATGACGATGAGAGATAGAATGAGAAGAGCTACTCAAAAGACCGGTTAGGTCTCTGTTACCACATACAAGGGGGAACATTGAATGAAATCTGAGGCGCAATTAATTCATCTCATTAGGCATAGGCCATTTGGAATTCAGTCCAACTCTCTTCTAGTAGTAGTACAAGTTGAATAATTTCCTTTATACTTCATGCTGCTCCTTCATTATTACTGTCCTCAAGAAGTTACTGGAGACAACTTTACAATAATATACAGCCTCATAATATTACTGCAACGTGAAAAGACTCACTATTTCTCAAATTTTATGGCTCTCAAGTACTACAGTAAGGGAGATGAGCCAACAATTATTATTATGTGGAAAATGCACCCCAGAGGAACAAATTGCCACCTCATATTGTATATAGCAGCAGCAGCTGATTAAATCAAATTATTATTAATAACGTTAAAAAAAGTAGGATTAACAAGGCTCAGACTGCAGGAAGGAGCAGCTTTTCATAAAATCCTTTTCATATAACGCATCCATGCATTACAGGAATAATAATAATTAAGGGCTGCACACAGAAACAACATACAGTATTCATATGTGTGAATAAAACATGTTAAATATTAAGAAATCTGCCACTTCCCCCCACCTAATTTGGCTAAATTCAATAACAAGGAAGTGGTGGTAGTAGTATAGTAGACTTGTTTGCCAAAACAGCAGGAAAGCATTTACTACTTGACGCGCCGTATACGGGAAGATTTAGTTGAATACCATAGACTTGAGTACTCCTGAATATTCGACAACATTTTTATGACTTTCATAAATTCTGCAGGCTGGAAAAATTTGTCATAGTAAAGCCCTAAGATACAGACATTTGTATGCACCCTGTAGTCTTCCTCCAAAAGTGTTACTCACTCCGCGTATGGTGGGATCGAGTGAGGGAGGAAAAAACACACTGCGAGGAATAATAATTGAATAGGGAATCTATTGATGTGAATGAGGCACGTAATCCATAAAGACTTTCACTGCTGCTAAGAAAAAGAGGGCTATAGAAATGTGGAATGTTTTACAAGAAAAGATGGCGTTACTGTTCTTTGACACTTGACAAATAAACAACTATTTGCCCCTTGGCGTATGCCAGAATGACAAGAAAAGTATTGGAGCGCGTGCTCCTCTTTCCGACTTACCTGCACATTTAAACTCGGTTTCCAAAACTTCGTCGATCGTTTTGTCACGCAAATGGTACGGTGAGTTACACCTTGCCTGGGAAGCCGTTTTCGGAGCTTTCTTCAGCCATTTAGACAGCCATGTCAAATGACAGTCACATATCAGGGGATTTCCACCAAGTGTAATGTGCTTTAACCGAGTTAATCCCTCAAATATGTCTTTCGGAAGAGAGGTCAGATTGTTGCTTTCAAACGTTCTGTATGGGAAAAATACGACCACTTAAGAATCCATTCTTGCTATGCTTTTTTTCTGCATTCTAATTCTACAGCGGGGGCTCATCGTCTCGATGTAACTTATTGTTACGCTGAACGGAGTACATTTTAGGAGAAGAAGAAGAAAGTGCATGTAAACTTACAAGGTCTCTAAGTCCTTCAGAGGACGAAAAGCCGTCTCATCTATACATGTGAGCTGGTTGTGGTCTAGTAATCTGTAAATAAATCGGCAATAAGTGATGGTGTAGAATTTCCATTGACATCCAATCCATCACATCATCATGTATCATATAGTAGCTATACAGTGAAACTTACAAGTTTTTTAACGAAGTTGGTCCAAGGAACGACCGTTTTCGTATGGCACTCAACTGATTGTGACTCAAGTCTCTGAAAGTAAAAGAATCATATGAGGAGAGGATAACATGTGTAACAATTAACCAATACGAGTGTAAGCTGACACAAGATAGACAGTAGTAAAGGTTTTGCTAATAATGATAAGAAGCAGCAGCACAGCAAGAGCAGCCGTCTACCATGTTTAAGCAATAATAATAATAACAATAATAAAGCATTGAAAATTAATGCTCATATAGCAAAGACGTGATCACATGGCAAGAAATTAAGTATGCGCTATCAGTGGGGTGACAGCAATTAATTACATGCGTAATTTACAGTCCAGCTTAATAGTCTGCTCTGTCCCTGTAGCATGCATGCCTTCTTCTCATCCTTGGTCAACTTTTAATGTGACAACATTTTTTTCATTACAGAAGAGCAGCAAAAGAGCATAGAATCGGCATTTAAAGAATGTCCACCGGAATTATTATTTTGGTGTCAATCGTGACATAGCTTAAGCTTATTGTATGAATAATAAATGCTGCTTATTCTCCTCTTCCCTCCTCCTTGCCATCTGCCCTTGCACAGTAGCTATAGTGAGTATCACCACAGGAGGAAAAAAATTAATGGAATAAAAGCGTGAATACATAATCGCTATGGCGATCACCTTCGTCTTCAAAACGGTCAGTTAACTGCAGGCGCACGGATTAAACCGCACCAGAAGTTGCTAACAGTATTTTACATATGCGTATACAGCCTGGCCATATGCCGCATAGTGTCTCATGAATTGTCAAATGTCTGTACGTGAGTGGTTCAAAAGAGAACGGGATAAACATGTAGTGAAGAAGAAGAAGAAGAACCATTAAACTCATGATGATGACGATGATGCATGGAACTTGAAGGTAAGACAGAAAGAATACACACAATCAGACACAAGGGGTGACAGTCAGAGTGGAACCGACTTTTTAAAAGTGGGCCCATAATTTTTCTTTGCTTCTTGTTCTTCATCTTGGTCCTCTCACCAGGAGTAGCATAATATTCTCATTTCTCGGAGTTAATACTTGCTCAGCTGACATAGGCATGTGGAATCACGATTTGAGTACAATATCAGCAGAGTAACTCAACTTAATCCTCCTTCATCTTCAACCAAATACATCCTGGCGGGTATTTAAGCCCACGGATGCATACTTCTCAAGGGGCTCCGCAGTCTTACCTAAGAATTACTTCTTCTCCGCCTAATAATGAACGCATAGTGCTCCACTACATGGATTTCTAGATTCCATTTTGACATGTGATGGTAATGTCGCCCCTCCCCTCGCTTAAGTTCTAAAAGAAAACGTTCCTAAATGTGATCCATTATTTCGAAGCACAACTCCAAGTTCTTTTTAGAGAACCTTCCATCGCAGCTCCAATATAATGAAGCATTAACGGCACTAAAACTTCAGAGGCATTTTGCGTTCTGTTAAAGTAATCAAACAGTTTTCTGCAATGATGCTGGCACAGTGTGAATAAACTATAAAATGATGTGAACTTTGCCAGAGTTCAAATAATTTTTCCAGTCAAAAGTTCATGCGTCTGGCCTGACCATACAATTAAAGCAGTTCGGCAGGAATTAGTACTTCAGTGGATTTTAAAACAAAGGCTCAAACACCTTTTACGGTTATGTTTGGGAACATGATTGGGAAATTTGTACATTTTGGCGTAATATTATTGAGGAAGAAGGTTTGGAAGGATTGAACGGTACTGGAGGATTAGTAAAAGAAGAAGCTGCTGTATGGAAATTAAGCCATGGAATCCGGCTCTATTGACTGGTTTTCAAGTCATTAACACCCTTAAAATCAGGTAGAACACGGTCTGAGTCATACCGATAGCTTGTTGCCGTTGCTTCTGATGAGGCAATAGTTCCAACATACTGGCCTGCCTGCCATATTAGCTGGGAATAAAAGAGTTAGAACAAGATACACAAGACTGTTTTTTTTCAACGCTCTACAAGAATCCATGTGTTTCTAACCAATAAAATTTTATACGCTTGCAACAAGTAATAATAACGGACGGTTTCCTCCACTGGAAAGGGAAATTCTAGTTACCACGAAAGGAGATTCTTACTAATTTTCACAAACAGTTTCCAGTTGTAGGATTATTCTATTGTTTGAAGTCCTTGTTTGTAAAATAATGCAAAGTAGCTGGAATGAGTGAGCGAGTGAGACCATGTGTGTGCGTGTATAGCTATACAAATGCGTGAGGAAGGTTGCTTTGTATACAATGTGATGATTTGAGGCTCGTACTGGTTAATGAGATTCAAAGGCGAGACGATTGACTTGAATGTTGTTGCAAAGGGAATGAATTTTTCACACCTCCATAAGTCAAATGCAGGAGAAGGTAATATTTTACACAGCACATTTACATATAGTTCCCCTTAGCCAGCAGAATACATTTATTTATACAGAATATTAATAATCCATTGCTATATCAGGAGATATGGGTTTCCGACTCCTGTTGGAAGCATTGTTTATAAGATTTTTTTCCTCTCTCTCTCTCTGAGCTGCTCCCAGATTCCAACACTAGTCCTCCACTACATATTCCTATGACCATCTACTTTATTTTATTATTGCATTCGATAATCCAATTTAGACATGGCCACAACAACCTAAGCTTCTTTACAGGCTTGACCATGTAAATGTCAATACATTGGAAAATTGATGTGTATTTTTTTGCGGCTGTATGCACCGGAATTCATAGACACTACTGAGGCTTCATCATGTGGTTTAGTTTGAGGTGAATTAAATCCACACTGAAACACACGCATGATTATTCTTTTTTCTATAGCTATAGCAATAGGGGTAAATACACAAATAATTGTCAACTGGAACAAGTTCACCTTTTCCAAGGCTTACACGAAAGTACTACTAGAGCAGCGGGCGAGAAGCAAACAGGATCTGTGGCTGATTTAGTAATAACAAGAGTAATATAATCAACTGTGGACTATAGAGCTCCATGCATACGCATAATAACAATGACCATTTGAGTTGAAAACGTCAGTCAGTTAGACACTTGGTTTTGATTCTATCCCGAATTTCCCTTGTTGCTTTGCTTACTCTGTGCGTGTATACTTCCTGTCTAAACTCTCTTATCAGTTTCTGAATGAGTGACTGACTGAACTTGACGTGAAACAATAATAATTTTAATTCTCTTCCAGTTAAGAAGCATGCTTGCTTGCTTGAATTTTTTAATCCTTTAACTAACTGATTCTTCTACATGAGAAACCTTTGGAGTTATGCCGTTTTTTGGTAGTGAGTAGTAGTAGTAGTAAGAGTAACAGAAGGCCCACAAGTTTTTGGAACTACTGAGATAGAAGTGTCTAGCAGACACATATAATCCTAAATCCTGTCCTTTCATCCTGACTGACCTGTTTCTGCTCACAATACTCTCTCTAAAAGAGCCTCTGACTGCCTGCTTGTTAGCTAAAGTTTCATCTGTCGAGCTTCAAATCATAGGATTGTTTGGCACTTTTATCTCTAAATGCACAGGGTGGGTTATACACGGAACCAGAAACAAAACTAAATTGATTAGTTTCACTCCTGCCTCCCAAAAACCCTTCTCACACTATTACATTACTCTGCCTAATGGTATTCATTCCCTAGCAATGCGGTTCTCTACATAAAAGTCAGCCTGTACAGAAGCGTGTAGCTCCGTGCAGCATAAGAAATGGATACCTCTGTGAATATTGCTGAATTCGGCAGAGAAATTCAAAGTGAATGAAATTTCTTTCATTCCATTTCCCAAGTTTTCTCTGATGATACGCATACATACACATGCTCCTATTATTATTCTATCTGCTTCCCAGTGCATGTCAGAAAGACGTGGTGGCGAAACATTTGAGTTTTCCAGTTCAGCGTCCCTTTACGTTCAGAATTTATGCAGAATAATATATTTTTCTGCTATTTCATAGATAAGCGTCAAGACACAACAAAAAATCAAGTTTCAGGAATAGTGAGGCAAGGTTTATAATGGAACTTGTGGTACTTATTTTTTTATTATGTCCTGGAGAAAATATTTTCCGCACATTAGTAATTTTTTATCCATCTAATCCGTCCCTGCCACTCTGGTACATGCGTGCTATGCGCTGTGGCAGGAATTTTGGAAGTTGCTGGGGAAAATTTACGATACAGAGTCATGATGGAACTCATGGTGGAACTCCTCACCTCTAATGTGCTCATACATAACTATAGTGTGTCATTTCAATAATAAAAATTGCCTGAGTGTGAAATTAATTCGCACTGAGATATATATTTTTTGGGAAATCCAAACATAACGTCAGAAGTAATATGTGGAGAAGAGGGAGAGAAAACACTGAGTTATTTGGACAGGTCTAAACCACATGAAAATATGAGGGAATGATAAAATAAAGATAAAGGTAATCTATTTCGAATTCCATGGAGGTAGCAGCAGTAGGAGCCGTAGAAAATACCCTTGAAGCTCCTCTTCTCTCCCACAGCATTCTACCAGCTACATGTGCGTGGTTAATGGAATGTAGAAAAAGGAAGGAGTTGAATGTTGTTTCTTTTTATACGTACTACTCCCATGCGTGTGGTAAGTGCACATATATAGAACCCACAAGAGCCAGCCAAGGCTTTCTCCAATATTTACAACACATGCTAACTTGCAGTGGCAACAAGACGGATCTTGTATGAATGCATGTAGCTATAGCTAACCCTAGAAGCAATAGAAGAATGGAGCTTCACCACACAAAGCATGCAACTTTATGTTCACCTAAGTAACTACGACGACACATAATAAACAGTAGCACGCGCAATGTGTTCTGCGGAACACAAGTATAGTAGCAGTAGTTAGTTTTTGTGAGAATTTTATTTTCGTCGGTCATCGTACTTGTGCTAACAAATCAGGAGGAACCTGCTGGAGAGTCCTTCTCCTTCCTATCTCTTCGATACGCATGAATAAACATTAACTGCCGTGGCGATTTCTAACAGACGTGAGCATGAGCCAAGCCCGTAAGGACATAATAACGAAACGGAGAGAGAGAAAGAGATAATATGATTAATATATCATCAAAGCGTGCAGCACAAAAGATTCTACTGGCTCTTTTGCGCGGATAATTTATTATCAGCATTAGCCTTCCTCCATCCCAGTATTGTATTCTCTTCTCCGTATATCAGTATTCAAATGTCCTAATATTTAGTCAGATTAGTTAACGTCTAGGTAAGTTCAGACATAGTCAGTTTCTTGGCTTCTTCTATCTCTCCGTAACTACTACTACTACTACTACTACTGTCCCTCCTATTCAGGTTACACAACAGCCACAACATGAGTGTACAAATCCAATGTTTATGCCACCCAATCTCCCATATAAACTCGAAAATTCTAATTTGTGTTGGTATAAATCCGGCAGATTCCAAAGTATTTTGCTACATTTTGGCAACATGATGGGGGCTTGTGGAAAGCAGAGCGGCCCTAATTCTTGCTTCGTATCATGCACCAATAGGTTACATCTAAGTGTAATGCACACACGCTCATGATGATGAAGACACTCAAGAGGACAAGTGCTTTAGGATCCGTTCAGCCTTTATTTACACAAGTATATAAGATGCTTCACGTAATTAGCAATGTGATTCCAAAGGAGCCTCAGGAGTTCCACAAGGGGGGTAGGTATTACATGTATGCACGAAGACGCACACCCATAATCACCAACACATAGCAGTTCTCCCTTCACGCACACTCGCTTGCATATATTTGCAGGGAAATCAGCCGTGACAGGCGGGAAGGGTAAGGCATCTGAGAAGGAGATTAAGTTGACGTGCTTGAAAAACTGGCTAAACCAAATCAGATTTTAATTGAGTAAATTTACGAGAGAGATCTGAATAAGAAGCAGCAGCAGCAGTGAGCTCCTGAAGCATAAACATAGCTCTCTCTATGTATAAAGCTCATTTAATATTCCAAGTTAGATTATATGTTTATTATGTGCGCGTGCATATACATGGAGCCTCTACTTCCACTGCTAACATTACATTGTCCATGCTTCATCGCCCAACTGTGTGTGAGCAGTAAGGAGGGAAGGACAAGAGAATTAATTTGCTAATAAGAAAATGAGAGGGCTATAAGATTACTGTTAATGTGTCCACGTCAAGATTTTGGCGTATTTATAAAGAAATTTTAGATAATTATCAGCTCCAGTCATAGACATAGACTTAATTGCCACGGCGTTTTCCCGAATTCTTGGAGCCAGAGCAGTGTGGCAGTAATGGATGCAAATAAAATGGGAAGTGGGACTCATGTGTCAGTGCCAGGGTGAATATATTGGGTAGGGAAGCCGCATTTTATTGGTTTATGTTGTGAAAAGCAAATAATTAATGGGGGAGATGTAGAGAATTTAAGAGTTTTTTGATATACTCCGACATTCAGGGCAATGTAGGACATGTGAGAGAGAGAGAGAGTCGGTTCAACTTAAATATTTCTCCTCCTTCCTCCCGTAACAACATATGTGTGCAAGTTCCGTGCAAACGAAGCTGCAATATTCAAAGTAAATAAACCAGGCCATAAACTAAAGGTAGAGGATGGTAC
Source organism: Bourletiella hortensis (assembly GCA_034694225.1). Classification (NCBI taxonomy): domain Eukaryota; kingdom Metazoa; phylum Arthropoda; class Collembola; order Symphypleona; family Bourletiellidae; genus Bourletiella; species Bourletiella hortensis. The sequence continues at coordinate 6,412 of JAQFYD010000541.1, read as the reverse complement.
TACGGAAAGAGATAGTTCCTCCGGATGCAACTCCTACAGGATTTCTAACCCCATTAAAACGTCCATTCTAAAAACATTCTGCGTCTGTGGAGGTGAGTGAGTAACTTTGGAGGGAATTGCAGCGGATCGTAATGGTGGAAGTACCATCAAAGCTCTCGCACAGGCTTCTGTTTTTCTACCTTAAACTTCAACATAGCACTATACACTCACTTGCATTTTATTCCACTGCAGCCACAGAGACATACGATATGATCCTTGCTATATACCAGTGCCGTGTAGAAGTGTCACATTTCCCTTAAAGCGAGCAAGATCTGTTCAGTGTCGTCGTGGAAGGTTCAGAAAAGTGTAGCTTGCTTGCTAGCTCTCAAGTCGGCCGTCTCATTTACTCGATTTTCTTAGTCGCACGCTCTTGCTCTTCTCTCCCTCCCCGCTTTTCTTTTCGTCCTCTGTGACTCTGTTATGAAAAACCAAGTCACCAAATCCTATGCATAAATTACGGGAATGGAACTCAACGCCCGCTCAGCTCCCATTATCTGCTCGTCAGGTTCCGGTGACTCCGCTTCACCGTAACGGATCTCATATTATCATCATCTACTATGACGAGGCTTCATCATTACAACACTATGTTTTTCCAACCCAACCCGACCCATCCCTCTCTCACTCTGGCGCTTACAAAATCCAGCATACACAGCTTCGTTAAAACATCTTTTCATCCGCATCTTAAGAAGAAAGACTATGTTTGAATGAGAGAGCTGAGTCAGAGAGACAGACTTTTCCCTTTTGCTCTTCATTCCCTCAAGACTAAATGATGCCTACATCAACTTCTGCTTCCATGGGTACTACTACTCGTGCCATCCTCTCTCTTTCCCCCCTCTTCATAGTGGTGGTGGTGGAGGAGATGAAATTTCTCACCGCCTCATCATTTCTTCAGTATAATTCCCTTATGTCATATTCTCGTTAGCTTGCTTCCATTGCTAACAGGACGAAACTGCTTGATAGCAATTCACATCTTCTCTACAACGGTCTTTCTAAATTGCCTTCTGAAATCGTAACCATTCAATTATGCAGTTTCCTTAAGATTCCAGCATGAAATTTTATATAACAAGTACCACTCCATAGTCACCAGTACCATAAGGAACAAGGTTAGGCGAGGTAAAAGAGTAGAGTCTGCCTGTTCGAGGAAACATTTAGTATTAGAAGGGCACTTAATGAGCACTTCCTACTTTGACTTCAACATTGGAGTGACTCTATGCAACAGAACCGAGAGTAATAGAAACAACCTCTTTCTCAACTTGATTCTTTTCTTTCTTCTCATCTAAATGGAAATTAAAAGCTAAGGTATGTATAGAGACCACAGTACTAGGCAATTATTCGACCAAAAGTTCCTTCAGAATGGTGAGCATAGTTGCGAGGATTTAATTAATTTCAATGCCTTATGCACCTTGCATCGCCAAGAAAGGACTCTTTGTCTAATAGGCATTTTATTTTGTTAAATTTTATGTGTTTATACTTCAAAACTGAGGCGATTTTGTTCGCTGGCACATCTTTCCAACTGGAGGAATAGCAAACGCTGTGGACGATATCATTGGCAGCAACGCCGGTGCTTCATACTCTCAGTTAAACTTCAAAGCTTTAGCTCCCAGCAATTTCGTAAATCTGTCTAGAATTTTGATGCACTAGGATAAAGATGCTTTGCAGTAGTAATTTACGTTGATATGATCTTATAATTTAGGAGAAAATAGAGGTGCATTTAGTAAAAGTGGATGAGGGTATGCCTGCGCTTGCAGTTTTATAGTTTATGCGACACCCAGCTTCATTTTTATAACCTGAAATGCACTTTACGGCTGCTTTCAGAATGCCGTCTTTTGTGCTCACCCTAGTCTATAAGATTCTTTGAATGCATTTACGGAAGGAAGGAGCGACAGGGTTGACGGTACATAAAATAACGTCTCTTCAATAGTAGCTATAGAAAGCTTCAAGAAGAAGAAGAAGATCCGTATATAAATGCAAGTCATAAGAGAGAAAGAGAGAGAGAGAGAGAGAACCAAAGGGAAAATAATGGAAGAAGGAGAGGAAAGATTTGGTGAGGAAACCATAAAGAGTCCGGGACATTTTTGAGGAAAGCTCTTTCTCTTCCTTAAAATGCCAAAAGGAAAAATGATAAAGATAGCTCCGCAGCTCTTCTTGATAGGAGGAAATGCAAAATTTACTACGTCTATAAATTATTCCAGCTGGCCCAAACATACCCACACACACAAACACACGCACGCCCGACAGCATCTTACGTATTGAAAGACAGAGAGAAAGATGGGAGAGCTAAAGTGAACGCGGTGCACAAAGTGATACGTCTCGTATTGTGGCCATGATATTAAACCTGTCAAATGACATGGCAACTTTAGATAAAAAGTAAGGCTTGTTCTAAGTTGACTCTTCAGTAGGATCGTTATAGCAAAATGATTCCCGGCTCCGTTACTCATGTATTAGCTACATATGAAACTTCCTATTACTTCCATTGTGGTAAGTTATATACATCATTCTTAACTGTGCAACTAATGTGAAGAAGGGAACCACTTGAAAATCACTGCCGTCTATAACATTACTATGATTATCATGATTGTCTACTCACAAAGCAGATGCGCTGATGGCCAGCACTCGCACTTTATACATTATTACGTATTGGTGAACTGATGGAGCTTATAAACGGGAGAATAATAATAATATCTATGCTATAATGAAAGTTACTAAGTGAGTGAGTAGCACATTGCTGCTGGGAACAGCCATAACTATCATCGCCCGTGGTTTCCCGATAAAACTGTAGTCCTGGTGAAGAAGGAGCCCAGCCTCTCTTTCCTCCTCCAGTCTTCTTCTTCTTGAAGGTAATGAGCCACAATGGAAACGTGTCCCAAGTTGCTCTTGATGAGAAATAATAGCAATAACAAGACCCCAAAGGCGCGCAAGAATATTGAATAGAGACCCCCTTTTCTCCTTTTTCTTTTCCTCCTAACTTCCTCACACAATTTAACCATAAAAACTTCTCCTTTGCCCCACCAACACGCCCTTGACTGTGTATACAAGAAATTTCTGCTAACTGTCAAACAACTCTTGACTCTTGTCCTATGCTTTTGAATGCTATGTAGCAACATGCGCCTCCTCTTTTCTTTACTCTTCTCTTTAGGCTGGCAATAAACGTCACCAAAGTTTCCTCCTGTCAGTCATGAATGCCTCTCAGTAACCGTAAAACAATTCCACTTTGCATAGAAATTAGGTTAGAGATGTACTCCACCTAATTACCCCACAGAGAGAGAGAGACAGAGCGAGTTGCCAAGGATAACTCATAATAAATACATTTATTGCCTCCATTCATCTTCTTTCTTTTCCTCATTTGTTTTTCTGACTTGAAATAATTATATAAGAGGATGCAAAAACAAATTAATGATGCGGAGTAATAATTAACCCTTGCCAGATGTGATGTGTCTAATGTCAATCCAATATGTCAGTGCATTCTTTCATGACAGTTGAATTTTCTATTGCAATTTTCACAGCTTTTTAATCGTTTCCACGGAGCAATAACATGGCTGATTGAGTCCCAAGAATGTGTATAGCACTTGTTTAAAATTAATTTTATACTACGAGTAAGTTACAAGGTCATTCTGAAATAGTTCAAGCAGGATTTTGTGGCACACTTAACTCCAAGCTGGGTCAGAAAGCTGAAGGAAAACATGGAGAAATAAAGTGGTGAACTCGTGCAAAATGTTGAGCAAATTGAACCGATCACCTCCAGAGATGCTGGTTTAAAATTCCACAATATAATTTGACTAATTCGTGTGTATGTAAAAGCTGTCACACCAGGAATGGCATGGTAATGGTATAGTCACTATCATCATCATCGTGGTCGTCGTCGTCACTGATGATAACTGGTCTTTCTCCTCGTGCGAGTGAGCACTCTTGTTTTGGATTCACTTTCATGCATTATTCCATTCTCATTGAAGATATACAGTTACAAATGATTTACACAAGCTCCAGGCGCTCATCTATTGTATACACTAAAAGCATATGTACTCATTTAATTGTTTAGGTCTTCTTGATGTTACCACACTATTTTCCGCCTTCTCCACTCAACTGAAAGCCCTAAATGCATGTCCCACAGGGAATTTTTTCCCAGTTCTTTTTTCCTCTGAAAAAAAGAGGTAGTCAATACTTAAACGTTTATGACGTAGTAAATCACTGGGGAAATCCTGTCACAGCTAGCAAGTTAGCTAAACTTCTTCTTCTTCTCCTGACTTGCTCACATTGCATTGTAGTGGAGGACTCAGAGTCAGTGGACGAAGCTCGACGTGGTTGGGGAACTGATGAGTAAACAGAAAAATGATTCTATCCCTTTATTGTTTTCTTCGTTGGGGGCTAAAGGTTATGTGGTGGAGGATGGCCGCAAAAGGGCTTTACAAATGAACCTCTTTTGTTTTTACGAACAAACGAATATGAAGAAGAAAGGGAGAAATACTCGGTGACGAGTTCTATACGCACACATAGCTTTAGCCTCTCATGGGCATCTTATTCTTCATGTTATATTCATCTCTTTCCCTACTTTTATTGCGAGAGCACATAATGTAACTATAGTTACAGGACTCACAATATATGACATACGGGCATCGTTCCTCCTGTTCCATAAGCTACGGCTATACCCGCCCATACTTTTGGAGCACATGTAGCTAAGTAGTCAAGGGAAGGATGCGCTGTAATGATACATCATTTTAAATCTGGTCATGGTTAACGTGAGGAGCATGTGATGCCCATAACAGTATAATAACGCAAACGCACCTCATTTCTCACTAGATAATAGCGTTTACATTTTTCCCCTCACTGGATCCAGTCCATTTGTATGACAGCCTTTTGTCTTGTACACAAACAAACACACACACTTCTCCATTGTTCCACTCTCTTTTCCTCATTATTTTAGCCACAAAGTCAAACTGTGTACCTTCATCTCTCTTTTGGACCTTTGGACAAAAGTCTGTTTAAATGCCACTTTTGCTTTCGCACATAATCCATTGTTCCTATCGGTAATTCTCCCTTGTACTATTATTATTACTATGCTACCCCAGAACCGGGTGGTTTCCATCGTCGTATCCTGTGTGTGTTTGTGTGTGGTCAAAGTTAATAGCAATGCGCGTAATTTAAGTTGAGATGAGAAAGGCATAAATGGAAGGGTGTGTGGGAGATGAGTGAGCGAAACATGTTGGAAAAATAAATCCATGGGCTCCTCCCTACAGGAATATTAATGAAGCGCATAATTTAATCACTCTTCATACATCAAAACTTGGTCTTTAATTGCCTTTAATATGACGCTCATAAACTCCCAAATCCTCCTGATGTTTTCATTGCGCCAACACGAGTCATTTAGTTTGCAGTTGCAGAAGATCTATGATGAGGTCCATTTGCTGAGCTATGCACGATAGTGTGATGACAGGGCTATAAAATATCCACAACTGAGCAAAGTACAGACTCCCGTGCGTCATCATCTTATACATTTCTAATGACTAAATGCAATGCGACATGGAAGATACTGACATTTATTACTCCCGACTTGAAAAGATCTTGCTCATGTTACTTTGGGAATGATCGGAAAGCTTTCAATAAGATATGCTTTCACTATGTCCATAAATGCATCAGCCAAGTAAGTAATGTTGGCTGTTGGATGTGTGAACAAAAAATATGGTATTTTTTAAGCTGGTTAACTCTGGTAGCGCATGAGGTAGTCATTCATAAAAACATTCACTCCTATTGCCCAAGGGCTAGAATTAAATCCAAGATAGATTTTTATCATCATCATCCTCTTCTTCTTCTCCCTCTAAGTAAACCCATGATGCGTAATGACAGTGAAAGAAAAATATAACAATGAAGCCACTCACAGTTCAAGGATGTAACATTATTTGTTCAAGGTAAGAAGAAATCGTCTCGTCAGCTATCATAATGACACATAACTACAAGCACACAAGTAGCAGCCATGCCGTTGTGTACGGCATCATATAAAGGACCAGAAAATGGAACCTCCTTCGGCGTCTAATGAATATACAAACTATTCCATTACTGGAACGTTATAAACCTACTGTTTGTTTCATCATGTTTATGCGTCAGTCACTTTAGCCTTTGCCTACGGTGCATAAAGCCTATTAAGAGAGCAATGTAAAATTAACAGACAGGAGCAGGAGGACAGGGTAAACGCAGCAGGTAACAAGAACTATTGGACATCTCCAATGAAAATTACGCCGGAAAACTCAAAAGGTTAATGGGAAAGGCAGGTTATTTTTCTTACGCTGCTGACTCTATGGTTACTAAAACTTTGTGTGTGTTCCACCTAATCCGAAGTAATTATATCCGACAAGGCCTGTCCCTGACTGTAACGATTAAGGTA
>JAQFYD010000540.1:0-17663 GCA_034694225.1 Bourletiella hortensis | reverse complement strand
GTCGAGTATGAAAGCTTGTTGTGTTGTCATGGAGAAAAGTGGCGTTGGGAAAAATTGTAGCCATTTCCGGTACAAAAGGAAAGCAGATGCCTATTAACTTCCTCGGATTCAAATTAACGTGATTGGGCAATTTAGGATGGTAAAAGCCAGCAGTGAACGGTCTTCAATAGCTATGCACTATGACAACTACTGGGTCATTAGGGGAAATACTTTTGTACATGTGGGTCCGAGTGGACATATGTCAGATTCTGACAAGAAAAGTCAACCTACATGCATCTGGCTTGTTCTCTAATCTTCAGCATTATTAACTAACTGCATATTTTTGCATTATAAGAGCTAAGATTTCGCTCTATAGATCCATATAATCTGTAATAAAAGCCATTATAAGGTGTTAAGAGGTTAGAAATGCTAAGTAATAAATAACTGATAGCAAAGTGAAAAATTGAAGCAACAAAGATTAGCATGGCATAGAGTTGAGTCCACTCTGTGCTGTGTTCATAGCTTTATAATTATTGTTGTTGAATTGAAGAGGAAATTATTATAATAAATACTAGAGAAGATGAAGCTACCATGCGTCAAGTTTATAGCAAATTGTTGTTCCTAAGTCTGATAATAAAATCATTCAGAGTCAATCTGTTATCAAGTTGTCGCATAAGATGCATAATTATTGATCTAGACCTTGTTAACAAAAAATCAACAGCCTCTCAGCCCTTTATTGGTAAACTCATGGTATGAATGCATATTACTGTTTCATAACGTCCCATTTCAATCTATTTCCAAGCCTGAAAAATTATTATTCGGGGTATTATTTCCATTAACCCCTTTTTAAGTCTCAAACAAACCATAGGGCATGCATCTAACCTTAAGTCTCTTGTATAAAGTATAGTAGTCAGCAAGAAATAATAATCAATCAGGATGGCACTGAAGAGTTAGATATAAGTCATTAATTATTACTGTTGTGGTCCATTAGGAACTTGTTCTCGGTGGTTACATTAAGTTTTTATTGTTATGTTAGTTACTGCCGCATAAATTACCCTGCTGAGGTTTCATCTTTGGTTACTCGTAGCCTCTTTATCTTGCCATCAGATTGGCGTCGTTTCTTCGGTGTAAGCTCGATATAAAAAGCTGTCTAAAACCTGGGCCACATTTGATCAAATATTGCAACACGGACACTTGCAAAACGTGGCCGTACTTTGGATTTTTTGCACAATCTGGGCTCGTCATTGCGAACGGCGAAGCTTATTTCGTCATCGCTGCATATCACTAACACTGCCCATAGTCTTTTCTTCAATAAATTAACATGGCATTAGATCACACTTCCGTGCCTTGAATACTTGATATAGGTGTAGGTCCTTGTTGCTCATCTAAATTGGCAGACTTTCGTTTGGGCTTAGTCGGAGGTTGCGGCGGTATCTTTAATGAATCGGGTCGGCGCTGAACATTATTTTCATTGCTCTCATTTATCTTTCCGTTTGAGAAAGACCATGGAGTATCATTAACTGTTGGTGCTGCCGCTGCCGTATCCTCCATTTCTTGAATTGTATCAAAATTGAAGTGAGTAGGCGTCACAGGATTATAATTGCGGCGACTTGCATTGACTTTAGGTATTCTGCCACTTAACGGTGTGGATGGTCCGCGGGAGAAGACACTGCCATCCGGGCTGGACGGTGTCCCAGGTGTCATGAAACCGGCAGGGGTCCTTGCCGTCGGAGTTGCGGGAACACCAACCTTGTTCAAAGACAAGTTTGAACCCCCATCTGCAGTTGTTCTTCGACCCAGGGTGTCATATCTTGGTCCGGGTCCTCCGATATAACGAGCTTTTAAGTTCGGCACAGGTAATGAAGGTGTTGGACTTGGAGGCACAGCTGCCCTGCCTGAAGCATAATTTGCTGGACTCCAACTAGGTACTCTTCGCCGTCTGGGAAGAGTCACGTAGCCAGGACCAGGAAAGATTCTGACTGGTGGTTCTGATGAAAATGACGCAACGCTTCCGGAAAAGGGAGATTGCAGTCTTCCATAAATGGGCTGCTGTCGAAAATTCAAGGGAGCATACAAAGAACCTTGTCGTGGGTCATAAGTAGCATAGCCGGCAGGATGATAAATTTCCTTAGGCACCAGAATTTGGCTGCCAGAAATAAAGGGTGGTAACCTTTTAAGACTGCCATGTTGAGGGACGACGTAATCTGGGCCTTGTTGCTGCGGCATTGGTGTACCAGCCCGAGCGCGTGAGAGTGAATAACCATTTTCAATCACTGGTCGTGGATACTGGTTTGGATCAGCCGACGATGATACAATTGTAGCTGCGGTATCAGAATTGCCAATCAGCGGGGAGGTAACCGTACCCACATCATCGGTTTGGTCCGCAGGTAGCTTTTGTTTCTTCGGAATTTCCGTCGAAATATCACCGACCCTCTTCCGTTTCTGCCGCTCCTTCCGACGAAGGACATAGAAGACGAGAGTAACAATCAGGGCGATCAGCAGGATGAAAAAAAGAAGGCCGATCAAGATCCAAATCCAAGTCTGCGATGAACCACCGGTAACCAATACCGCACCTCCCCCAGTTACAGTTAGCCTGACCATACGTCTTCCACTTCCACCGTTATTTTCTCCTCTACAGAGAAATCTTCCGGAATCTTCAGTCGTCAATTTGCCAAGTACTAATTTCGAACACACTTGTTGTGTTTTAGTCATTGTTGTTGAGTCACTTGTGGGACAGGCTTCTGCAGTGATAATTGGTCTTGGATCTCTGTTAAAAGCAGTAATATTTCTGCCATCTTTGTACCAAGTCAGCGTTGGCATTGGATCCCCTTCAACGTGACATTCTGTTATGAAACCCCAAAAAAAAAATACAAAATGATTAACTGAAGGCGTGAACCTCAAAAAAATAATTATTATTACAGAACCACACCTACAAGATTCGATGAATAATGGTACATAAATACATAGGATGGCTTAACTAACCAATTGTTAAGTCACTGTCCGCTTCCGCAGATAAATCTGTCTGCACCTCATCAGTGTGATTCTCATTAATCTTGAATGTCCGGATGACTGGGGAGCATATGAAGTCACTTGATGACATGACATCCCAGGTCGTAATCGCGATTAACGGAGCAGTAGTGTTACACATTGTTTTCCCCACTAACTTTTTCTGTATAACCCAGTTGTGGAAATCCCTCAACTGGCAGTCACATTTCCATGGGTTATTCAACAGTTCTAACACGGTCAATCCATCAAGTTTTCCGAAAACTTCAGGAGCCAGTCTCTCAAATGTATTATCGTTCAGAGACAATGTAACAAGGGCTTGCAAGGGTGGAAATGTATTATCTCTGAATGTGTACAATTTATTTCCGTCCAACTTTAGGGTCTGCAAGGCCCGTAGAGGTGCGAATACTTCAGGATCAATCTTGTCCAATTGGTTATGACTCAAGTCAAGATTTGTTAATACATTTAACTCCTGGAATGCACCGGGCTGAATGTCACGTATAAGATTATAACTGAGTACAATCCTCTTCAAATTTTTCAATCCACTACGACTAAATTCGCCATCATTTAAAGTCACAATTTGATTGTAAGTCAGCTCAATGCTTTGCATTTCAGTTAGGTCACCCTTTGGTAGCTGCGTAAGGCTCCTACTCGAACAGTTTGCATAATTCAGTCCATCTTTAAACTTACACGGACACCTTGGTGTCATATTAGAACACTGTGTCTCCCATTGGGTAGACTGCGCTAGGACATTCGAAACTGCTAGTAGAAATAAAAATAAAAATGGCAGTAAAGGGTCGCTAATAGTTCGTCTTTGCAAAACACCGGTTTTTCCTTGCCTGTCCTTCATTTTTGTTGAGACTTTATTTATGCAATTTTTTTTATTTCGTCACTAGAAGTATTATTTTTTGCTCCAAGGAATATTTCACTACTGGTTCTCACATGATGATAATGATTCAACGTTTCACTACTAACTTGTTGTGATTCACACAACAACGCTTGACTGATTTAATGGCCGTGTATGCCAATGGAGTAGCGGCTTTGTTGCCACCCCCGCATGTTATGCACACAACAACTTTCCGTCGTCCAGATGACAAAAGTCAAAGTCTAACAACGATAATAATAATTATTATTATTATTATTTGGAAAGTTAACAATGCTGCAGTCCAGAAGAATGATTTCCCGGTAATGTACACAAGTTCAAGTTGTCACACTATAGTTGTTGGTCTTTGCCCCCAAGCAATAACATTGTATAGAACCCGTTGCTTCGTGTGAAATTTGTATAGAGTAACTGGTAGAGTGAATTTTTTAAATTGACTTTTTTTTCTCCTCTTCGTCCTTTACTACTACTGTTCCCTGCTTCCTAATATCCACGCGCTTTACGTGTGTGTTTGTCTGTCTGTATGTGTGATTTGTAAAGGTTTGCCTTAGTTATTAGTTGGACGAATAATGTAGTGCGATAGTGGTAGGATATGGAAAAAAGGAATCGAGTTTTGAATTGTTTCACGTGGAGTTAACTCCCTTCCCGTTTGAAATTGCAATGAGGTTGAAGAAGAGGCATGGAGACGAATGAATGAACTAACTACGATGAGCTGCACTCGACTTCTCTACATGGTATAATGTGAATAGCAGTAGAGTATGATGATGATAATAATGATGATGGTGTACTAGTGATGACTCAGAGCTACAGGACTAGTCATCCGAACGAGGAAGGTGAAATAGATAAGCAAAGCATTGGTTTTACTATGGCATTGGCTGAGTCAATCTTGTCACAAAAATTAGACTCTTGTGTGTATCCTTCTATAATAAGAGGACGAGTGAGAGAGGCAGCAGATAGGAGCAGCAGGACAGTTGTTGCCATTTAGTTTTTTTTTTATTATTTACCTGTTCTTCTCCCCTGAGCACACATAACACACAGGTAAACCACAAAAAGAATTGATTCTACGTTAACATTACTGCTATCCTAGAAGTCTGTACGCACTGTGTGACCATGTTCACCAGTAGTAATTATTTGTGGCAGCACGGACAGCATTTAATAGCTTACTGAAACTTTTTGTACGATTAGCTACTAGTTGTTGCTGCTGTCGTCGTCGTCGCCTTCCTTGGGTTAGGGTTCAAATGTTGTTGTACACATTTTAGATGCGATGTTGCCTGCAAATTCAATATTTATGTGTAAGTAGTAGTAGTTGAAGTCTGTATTATGAAGCTCTTAAGGATAAGACTGTTAACAGAAGCTAAATTGAGAATAGATAGTTAATTTGCATTTGAATGAAATCCTTTAAACTGCTTGTTCCACATGGCTTCCTTGTCTCACATTATGTCTTCTTATCCATCCTCCTTATACTTAGCTACTATTGACGATCCCCAATAATTGCCATATGCGCGTATGTGTACACTATAGGGAAACTAGTCTCCTACTACAATGATAATCCCTCTATAATGCTCCACAGTTTTAACTACCATCGTAAAACTGACAAGACTAAACTAATAAGCACTTTCAGAGCTGACAGTAGTAGTAGCGAAGTCATGCAGGCTGATTTAACAGTGTGTTAGTTAACACACACTCCCATGACATTCTACCGGTGATGTGATGGTGAAAATATATGCGACCGTTTGCAAAATGTAAATACTACAACGTAATGCTTTCCGTTGGTGAAAAAATCGTGATTTTTACTCTGCTAGCCTACTTTGATAAGCTGTGGGATTAGATTACAAGTATAGAAGCGGACCAATTTTTCTAGACTGGAGACAGAATCCCTATCCTTATATTAAGTGGAGTGAGAATTATCGAGTATATCATAATGTAATCATCTTAAGATAGACAGAGAGAGAGATAGAGCTTGCAGCACTCCAACTTGCACTTAAAATTAACATTTTTATTGCTGGAGTAACTAACTGTAATGATAATAAGACAAGATTCTCAATGCAGCAGTATAGCTAACCTCCTTCTTCTTTGGATCGGTAATCGAGCGTAGAGAAGCAGGAGTGGGTTCGATCCAGTAAATCCAAGCGTGCGAATGCATGTAGCAAAGGGATTACTATTATTTAAAAAGAACCTATTATTCCATGCGGCAGTCATGATACGCTACCTGCTGCGTTATTATTATTGCCGTGGCATAGTGATTGTCCTAACTGGAATTATTGCCATTATTATTTTGCCAGTCTTCTACACTCAATGGAATAAATCCATGAACCTTTCCTTTCGTGCATACTTTCTCAGTTTGCTTAGCTTGGTTGGCAGTAAGGACTTTATCACTTTTGTGGGTCTCATCCTGTGCTGCCATTGTGTCTGAAATAATTTGGAAAGACCAGTAATTATTAAGGGTATCCATGGAACGAATTGATGCAGCAGTGGAGATGTCGAATATTTGGAATTTTTTTGAGTTCAGAGAACTTTATTTTACACGCGTATACGTTTAGGAAATAACTTTAAGTAGGCAAAGTAATACAAGTTGACGGGTATAAAAATGTGGTGGGAGTAAAGAAACAGGGAAGATGAAGGGGTTGCAGACAAAATATGTGCAGCATCACAGTTCAAGTAAAGTAGTAGTTGTGTAGTTGTTACAGTTTGGCCAAGGAAGGAAGCAGGATGGAATTTGGTAAGAAGATTGGAAAAGTATTTAGGAAGATAATAGTCTAATAGAGGTTATGATGAATTCCATTGGCATAAGTGGTGGGATAGCTAGTGGCATAACTGGCAGGGTAGCTATTGTAGTTAGAGATGGCATGTCCGTAAGCGGCCTGGCTGGCGACAGGAAGAGCAGCACGGATAACTGGTGCAGCGGCGTATGCTGGAGCCACTGGGGCGGCTGCAGTATAGGCAACTGGGGCAGGAGCAATAGATTTGGTAACAAGTGGGGCAGAACGATCCACAACAGCATTGAATCCATTAACTACATGATTCAAAAGAACATCAATATCAAAGACTGTATTTGTAAAATAATTGCTCATGTTGCTGCTACCTTGCTGGAAGGAAATAAAAAATGAAACTGGATTTTGTAGCTTACCGGAATCAGCTGTGTAAGTCACAGTTCGGACAGCACCATCGGGTTCCACGAGGGAATATTGGCCAGAGACAACATCACCATCACGAGACTCGGTATGTGACTTTTGGTCACCAGTGTATCCATCAGAAACGGAGTATCTGCAGAGCAAGAAATCATTCAGTCAGAAGCAAACTACATAAATTACCTGTTTCTTGTCATCCAGTCACTCTTACCCATAGTTGTACTGAGGATGAGCATCATAGGGCTCAGGAGCAGCGGCTGCAAACCAGATTCAGAACACAAATGCTTTATGACCTTATATGTTACAGGAGGGAGCCTGAGTCAAACTAAATTACTGGACAGAATAACAACATACCTCGGACGAGAGTTGGAGCAGCAGCATATTGGGCATAGGCTGGAGCTGCAGCGACGGTACGATACACAGGGGCAGCGGCGGTCCGAAATACGGGAGCATATGCCCCTGCGGGACCGGTAGCATAGGCAGTCTGATAGGCACCGTAGGCGGGTCCAGTGGCATAAGTTAGACCGCTGGGAGCTCCAGCTGCCAATCCAACCACGGCGAGAATGCTCACGAGCTTTAAAGTAAAAATTGAATTCATTAATATTAAATCCCGTCCCTTGTAAAATTTGCAAACACAGGTACACAAACGAACATTGTACTAGACACTAGTAGTGTAAACACAGAAAATGGCACAAGCTATGTGAAAATTTTGTAGAGTTCTATCAAAAACAAAATCCCGTTGCCCACCTTATACATGATCCTGGATGGAGTTGTTGGTAAATATTTATGAACAAAATGTTGTCTTCACTGGCTTCTACTGAATTATGATGGTCCTTTTTGGTCGGCTGGTATTTATATGCGAATTTATTTTCGTGAAAGTAAATCTTGGTGGTTTGGGCATACATGGATCCCTTATGGAATATCTACGCCGTAGTCTCATTTTCCTTTGTGTAGCTGTGATACACTAAATCTCTTATTAGCAGCTTACTTGATGTAATTTCCATAACTTTATACAATGCATGTACCAGTAGAGGGGTTACCTAAAAGGGTGCATCCAACTTTGTTTTTTTTCACTAACAACAATCCCTTCCTTCATTGTCGTCATTATTATCTGCAGCATCCTTGTATAGATCTTGCAAGCTTTGGGGCAAAAGGGATTTGCGTGTGTAATATGTGCTCTGCTAAGGGAGTAGTAGGTATCACTTAAAACTCTATTGAGGTGTTGCTGCTAACGTGTCCTTGCCAAGTCCAAGCAAGTTATCATTGTTGTTAACTATGAACCGCTTTGCGTGAAGCATTCATCACGTGTTCGCATATTGTCAGCTTCGTCCTGTCAGAAGTACGTTTTAAATGAAGTTTCCGCTGCAATCTAAATGTGTTGACTTGAAAACACGAAAATGAACGAAACTTGAATGTAGAAATCAGCCGTCTTCAGAAATTTTAAGTTCAGATTGTATCCTGCCTGGACTTTACCACAGCTTTACGCATAATCATGAGACAGGGTCTTGAATTTCACGGATCAGAAACTATTTTGATTTTAAGCAGACTCATCCTTGATAACGAATGAGACCCTAATCGTCGCCACGGGTTCACCAGAAGAAAAGAAACTTTGCCCGTTGGAACAATCCTTCAAATTTTGCAATCAAAGAATCTTCTGCTTCCTGTATGTTGACTGAGAAATCCGAATATCATTTCATCTTCATCATACGATTTTTTGGCCTGAATCTTTGAAATTTGAGCTTATTTTGTTATAAGTGAAAACACGCAATGGATATTATGGCTACTACATGAGACAGCTGAAGGAAACCAATATGTTTCTCTCTTTCTCTCTCGTTTTACCTTCCTTCATTACTCTGTCGATAGTAGTCCATCATATTCATGTTGTTTCTGTCGGACAGGTAAATCTATAATGGTTGTTATTACCAAGATTCCGTCATTGTATGATGAAGTAGCATTGATTAGGCTAAATTATGTCTGCTGCTGGGAAAAATTAGAAGATAGCATCATCGCCTAACGCCACCATAAGCTATCATCAACTCTGATCATTCACGCCATGCACCAATATTTCATAATTCAGCTCATGGGGACATTTAATTTGAAGGAAGCGTAGGGTGTACAAACGGGGTTCCTCGGTTAGTACTTACGGATGTGAATAACTACTATATTCACACCCGAGGATTTTGACCATTTTCTCTCATATTCCTCAGGTTTGAGGCCATCGTTACAACGAGAGAAACGTATGAAGACTTTTTTTCAATTTAGTAAACGATTGGTGACAGAAACAAAAATGAGGAATGGGTGTTGGATACAGAAAGAAGTAAATGGAGGAAGATTGGCAGGATCGTCTAGTTTGAGGAAGAATCAAGATTGACAAGGAAAATGATTGGAAAGAGTACAAAAATATAGTCAACTTTATAGCTTTCTATAAGAAAGAGATATTATGAGGTTGACATGAATGAGGATCAGGTACACGATAGTAAAGAATATGAGAATTGCAAGTATACATGTAGCTACAAGGCAAATGTAGGGAAGTCAAACTACAACAGGTGACATTTTCTCAATGACATTGAAAAGCTGCCGACGATGATCATATAAATTAATGACCATTCCGGCTTTTTCGCAGTCATCTAAGACAGAAGAGCTGCTTCTTTTCTGTGTGTAATTAAATGAACATTAAAAAATATACATTTGCTGCCTCGTGAGTCAAAAATACAACATTTTCTATATATATGCCGTAGTTACTATCATTGCTCTTTCTACGTAGATCATCATAATGTACTTGTACACGTTTTGTACATAAAGAGCGGATGTTGTTTGTGCTTTGGCCGTGTCTGACTGAGTGTTAGCTTTACCTGACGGGAAGCATACGTTATCATTAGAGCTATAAGCTATACATGTGTGCTCACTTAGAGCCGCAAAGAGGTGAGGATTTTGTAGCTATAGAACTTATGGGGCTATACGGTCCCAACAAATGCTGTCGATCTTATCATTTGCCTTATTAACAGAGTATGAGCGCACAAACAAACGCTGTTAATTATTTTGAGCAGATTATACACAGGAGCAGGATAAAAGCTCGTATCGTAATGTGTATAGTATGTACCGGTCATAGGAACGGGCCCCACCTTTGTTATCATCAGCACTTAAAAAAGTAAGATTTTTCAGCTCAATCTGAATTTTTTTCATGTAAACAAAGGGTGCCTTACAGAGCTATTACAACATGAGCCGCAACGCTCAATTAATTAAGAGAGGAAGCGCCTGGTTTTTTTCTCTTATTCCCTCCGTATGATTGCTACCAGGACCAGTATTAGTGCTATTATTACCATATACTATCTCATTATTATCTACAGTATTATTACAGTGAGTCAAGACGTAATGCTTAGATTTCGTGTCTTACAATTTAGTGAGCACGTGTAGCTGAGGTGGTGGGTCTTGCCCTAAACTACGATTTCACAGTTAATAAACAAGGCTCCATAATGATACTGTTCTGTGGAGGTTACAGGCAGGGATGATGTCGACATTCTGCCAGTATAGTAGAAGTGTTACCAATAATAATAATAGGATGGAGAAGGAAAGATGATGACTATGGGTGCGGATGTGGTTCGTCATTCATCTAATGAGCTGCTGACTGACTGACTGCCGCCAAACATGCAGGAAAAGTGCGTAAAACATTTCCCTGTTATTTTCTGACTGTCGTGTGCGTGATTAACGTGTCATACAGGCGGTCCCAACAAGGGAAATGAAGTTATGTCATGCTCAGCAGGTTTCAAATCAACCATCAAGGATATTAGTTTAACAACATCATGATTACGCAGTGGGTCACATCATTTTTGACAGTTGCTCTGCATTATATTTAATCATTTTTAACAACAACTGACCGCTGACTCAGACGCTCTGACCCAATGACTATAATGACACGCTCCTGTGGACACCATAAGATCTTCTGCAGGTTTGAGAGTTCGAATGCCTATGTGGCTATGTGGCCTAATCAGTCCAGGTATGTTGGTTTTAGGGGGTTGATTAGCATTTTACAGGGAGAACAACTATGTCATTTACGGGTCGCTTCCAGTAATTCCATAGTCCAAGTCACTTGGAAGTAGTAAATGCTGTCTTCGCACTTGGAAGGAATGGTGCGTAAAGAAAGAGCTTCATTTACATGTTATTAACGAAAGCAAAAGTTGTATAATAGCTTGTATAATACTCGTCTTGACTCTTGTTACGATGACTGAGATAGCTTAACTATACATGATAAACATAGTAGGAGAGGAATAAGCAGGTTAATTCTTCAAAGAAAATCATTCTGCTACTGTGATTAGCTATGTAAATTGTAATTGCTAGTCTTTGACATATCCTCTACACTCGTTGTTGTTGGCTCCAGTAAAAAAGTAATTACAAGACCCGGAGGCAAGCTATAGAATTCATTTAACGCTTGGTCAAAGTCGGCAATAATGGAGGCAAAATTCGACAGCGTAATCCATTGTAGCGTAATTATTATCAGTAAAGAACGTTCAGTTAAATGAATATGCACAGACAGAAGATGAAGAAGAAAGCCTGAGGTGGGTTCTTAGGAAAATGGGGCATCTTGAGCAAGATCCTTCGCCAAGATTATTTTCTCCATGTACGTGTTCACTTAAATTACTTGCATTCACAGACAGCCAAACACAGCAATGCATACATGTTTAAAGGGTCAGGCTTAAGGCTAGGGTTTACCGTCCTAGTTTGTCAAGTTCGCACTGACTAGCTATGTCTTTTAAGCAGGAGTGAGGAATACCATACCAGGCAAACTTATTTATTACACTGACTACTCCATTTAAATGCTCTACAATTAAGTGAAATTATGAAAATTATACAGCCTGTACTAAAGAGCTAAAACCTTGTACAGTAAAATCCTTTTGTGAAAAAAAATACATCAACTTCCATGATCAGCCATTGTGTATGAAAAGGTAATGCGTAGAATTCCTAATAATTTGCATCCTTTATTGCTCTGTATGGAGCAAATTTTAAAGCATTCCAAGCTGAGCTATTATCGCCAAGTAAATACTAAGGCTCAGTCAGTGTGCATGTAAATTATTATATGAATTATAATGGTTCAGTCGGTACGATCAGGCCAAAAAAACAAACAAAACTCAGGTATTGGCGGAATTGCAATAATTATGGGTAAAGTATCCAAAATGTCTTGGTCATCACGAGGCCAGCATGATAGAGCAGCAGGAGATTTTTAAATAATGCTTTGCCTGCATCTTCCGTTCGTTTAGACCATTAGTTATAGTAAGAGACGTAAAGTTTTTTTCACAGCTGCGAATGAATGATACCATTTTGTTGCAATAATTCTGCCCTCGATTATCGTGCTTGATTTAAACGGTGGTAGCACTAGTATCCCCAAAGCCTGGGCGTTTTCTTGTGCCCCCTCCAATTCTTATGCCCAAGTGGGATTATATTTTGGCCATTTCAATGATCATAATAATTTATGCGGATAAGACATGAGAGATTCCAGCTAACACTTAATAATAATTATTTTTGTGTATTTCCTCTCGGTCAAAGGTGTAATACTACTGATGTTTGCATGATGTTTTTTACTGTAACAGAATAATATGCTGTACGTTCAGCCCAAATTTATTGTTAAAAGTACAAATTTGCAGGAACACCATTCATCAAAATTGCATCACAAATGTTATATAGGAAGTATATCCATATATAAGACATAATGTATGATTTAACATGTAAGTCTTTATGGTCTAGGCTGAGTAATAGTAACAATAATAATGGGTTGAGCTCAGGGTGCGTCCCATCACGCATCCTTTATAACTTTCTTTTGGGGGGTTGCTACGGTTTTTTAATCAGAAAATTAACCACCAACCCTTTGAAGGTCTTTGGGCAGACAGAAAAATCGTGATTTTGTAATTAAAACGTTACGCAGTATTAATGCACCATGCAGAACGATCATCCTTTGCTTACCTGCGGGGCACTCTTCCGTGTTTTATTACATCTTGTTTCTCAAGTTCATATAAGGAAGAATTCTGTGGAAATCATCACTATTTGTTATTATTGTATGCATTCATTCTAATTTCAATCTCTTCTTGATCGTAAATGAGGCGTTATTTTGTCATTGACCCAGGATTATTTGTTCCACAAGTGGATACATTCCGCACCTAATACATGATTGTTTAAACGGGGCGTTAAGCCCATTTGGAAGGTGTTTTCTCCTTGTTATCTGACAGTTTGCTGGCTGGCGGACGGGTGGCCTTGTAAATTATCAGTCTTGCCAGCAGATATCGACAATGATAATGTCCCGCTGATAAGGATCCTTCCATGCGTTGATTCCCGAAGTATTTTCGGGCCATTTACAAGGAGATTAGATAAAAATCTAGTGACTCAGCCTGCCCTGTCGTTAAAGTATCCGTAGGAGTCACTAAACGGATGTCCCGTGAAACAAGGAAGCTTTCTTGTGTGATTGATTACTCATCATGCATTTGTTTTTTTGTGTATCTATAATAGTATGCCATTAAATGCCATTCTCATTCTTATTTGTTCAAACAAAAGCAATTTTCAAGCTGTAATATTAAAAAATGGAGATGGGATAGGAATAAGCAAATTTACTGCTTGGCTAAAGAGCCTTGCAAGCAGGAGCAATGAAAAGTACTGGTGATTGCATTTTGATTAGAATGGCCGTCGTTATGGTAACCTTGAAATTTCATGAGCACTGGATAGCGGACTTAATTCAATATTTACACCTGCCATTCATGTCATGCTTTACTCACGTTCCTGCCTTCTTCTTGATGCTATCATAAATTTCCCCAACAATTAATTATTAAATAATGACACTATCCACGTAGTCTCTCATCCATTCTTGGCTCGCTTGGATCTACCTATCAGTGTGAATGGTTCTCTTCCAGAAGATCATCTTGAGGGTGGTAATGACTGGCGAATGTGGCACTGTAATCTAGGCCTATACGTCATTGTTTTTCCAGTGACTTAAGTGCGCCTCTATAATTTAATATCAAGAGGAGGAGGAAGAATCATTTCAACTTCTTGCATCCTGTAAAAATGTGATTTTAAGGACGGTTAGCTAGACATCGTGCGTGAGCCATTTAACCATAGCATTAGCGTGACGGTCGTGCGAAAATGAATACTCCTATTTCATGTAGATAACTTTATAATAGTGATTATTATTATAAATGTATACACAACGGATCATCTTACACCCCTTAAAAATAGAAGCAAAACAATGACTCCGGTATGATCTGAAGAGACAAGGTAAGGACATGATGAGCGCTTCCGCATGAACTTGAATTTGAAAGACAAACCACAGAACTTCCTTTTACACACATAATTTTACGTTGTCGTAGCTACTATAGCCTGTAGTTCTTGCGGATAAAACAACTAAACATGATTTGTCATGGAAATGAGCGAAAGCGGCCGTTGTATTCGTTAAACATGGTTTTCCCAGATAGATTAGCGATTTAGTGAGCACCCATCATCGTTACTGTGCGATAACTTACGCGAGTCATAAACTAACGGCAAGACCTACGCAAACAATTAATAGCACATTAATACTCCTTCTGTAACCCTTACTTGTCCCTGCTGTCGCATATATAGCAACGGTCTGATGAGCAAAAAAGATCGAAGGAGATTCGAATATTACTTGTGTACATTGGCAACCTAATATGGCAGCGTACAAAGCCGACATTTTATGCTCAAATATGGGTCATAACATAACTAGAGAATTCCATTGACAACGTAATCGTAAACGTCTGGGCATCAGTAATCTTAATTGCCGGTATTCTGCATTACTACAGGACTATAATTTGGGCACAGCAGGAAAAACTGAACGACAAGGAGGCCTTCTTCAGGTGCGTTAATTCCGTCCCTAGGTACAAAGCACATACTCGGGGCCTATTACTCTCAACATCTTACATCTTCAGATTTAAAACGGTGTAGACATATAATAACGTTCATCATGACTAACTAAATGAGAAAACACAAAGGCTAAGAAATGGCTCCGGCACAGGGGTAACAATAATGATATTATTAATAATAAACATCTTTATTTGTAGCACATAGAGATTACCAGCATACTAGCATACATAGATCATTTTCAGTGTTTTATATTTTAGCTGCGCAGTAACATTTAAAGAGCATTAGAACAGCAGGAAATTTTAACAAAAATTATAAACTGCTGGAACGTTCAGCGATCGAATTTCTACTTTAACATTTGAAAATCACTAAAAAATATATTATCTCGAACAATTAAGAATTTATTGAGACGTGATTATTATTTAGAAAGTAGATAATCATCACATCCAGTATTAAACATCTAGTTCGTACAACAATCGTATAAATGCATGAAACATGTGAAATTTAACAAACTTTACCTACTTGACAAAGTTACATAGTTTGGTTCGTCAGCACATATAAAAGAACTTTACATAAGGTCAAGGCACATGAAACAAGATATTTCAATTAAATTATAAAACAACTTATGTATCGTAATTCTACATATCGTCGAAGCACAAGTGTGAGTTTAAGGACTCATTACTGGCAAACTGTTGCATACATTTATCGCAACGGAATATTTGGTTGCATGCATTTCCCGTTCCAGTGTATGCGTTCTGGATACTTGATGGAGCCGCGTTATCTTGAGGTTGGGCACCTTGCTGGCTTGGACCATGGCCACTCGGTGGAGGCAAAGTAGCATGCGAAATTCCCTGATGATTCTGCACTTGATGCTGAGACTGGGCATAATTAGGCGGCGGGAGTTCCTCAACTTCATTCGCCGTGAGTGCTGACTGAAAATTCTGAATTGATGCCAAGCTGGCCTGGTTCAGACTGCCAGAATTTGCGAGATGATTTGTCAGTCCTGTGGTTCGAGGAGATCGAATAACATACCTGTTACCACTACTACTGTTTTCAGCCACACTAGCTACAGCAAGCGGGTGGGGATCTACTTCTGCGGGCCGGGAGAATATTTTGAAGGGTACCCCTCCAATGTTCGTAAACCCGCAAAACGCAGGACGTACAGCTAATGCTGAATTCTGAGGTGCAATTGACTCACCAACACGATTTACGCTGTAGCCACGACCTACGGAAGGCATTCTTTGTTGCTGTGACGGTTGAGCTCGATTTTGGGGATGAAAAGGAACTAAGGCTGATTCTGGATTCGTCACGTTTGGTGAGGATGGTTGCAAAGGTCTAGGTCGCGACTCTCCACTTGAAAGTGTAAACTTCCTACTTGGCAACCCTTGCACACTCGAAGCAGTAACAGTTCTCGCCTGACTCGTGGCTGATGAATCATTACTTTGTACTTGCTGAACACCTACTGGTGTAGACACAGAAAAGTGCGACTGAACTGCTACCCCTTGATTTGTACGACCGAAATCCAATTGAGTTTCCCTTTTGTGCTTCTGCGAAACGTTTCTTCTAATCTCATCTGCTATCGCCAGAGCTTGGGCATCCTGTGAACTGCTTTGCTGCCTAGGGATGGTCAGATGAGGCTGAGAAACCGTGGTAGATCCCGAATTTGGTATATTCTGTGAGGCAACAGCAGCAGGCAAGTTCCGAGAGGCGTCGCTTACTCTTATGTTCTGAGATGAAGTCTGCGGTGACTGAACCCTGTAGTTTGATACTGCTGCAGAAGAAGGAGTATTTGATGCTGCTGCAACCATATTAGTAGTGTGTGTCACTGTAGTGGACTGAGGTACACTTGTACTTGCTGCAGTTTTTCTACTGAAGTTACTGTCATTACTGTCATGGGCAACTACAACGGCAGCGACATGGCCTAAAACGAGGTGTGATTGTCCCGTCAAACTACTGTGAGATCCTTGCTGCGTCTCCGATGCTGATACTTCCACCCGAACTCCCGAGGTGATATTTGGACTAGATCTGCATATGTCTGTTAATGTTTGAGGACCTGCTTGTGAGAACGCTGCAGAAGATCTTCGAACTGAATTGCCAACCATTCCATTATCAGGGTAGGGAGAACTACCATCCATAGTTTCTCCCTCTTCCGGCTCAGGTTCGGTGAGTTGCTGTATGTCCCTTATTCGTATTGGCCAGTTGCTCTCCTCTTCGTTTTCTATTCGAGATTCGGTGGCTGCTTCAGAGGAGCTATCTCCATCAACAGGGGCCAGGTGTGTCTGAATGATATGATTACGCATCCCGTTTACCTCAAACAATACGTCACAAATAGGACAGCGCGCATAGTGAGGTTTTCCAGAAGGATGATACTCAGCACAATGTTCAGGATAGGCTTTAACAGACTCCTGAAAAACCCCTAAGCATATCCAGCATCTATAGCCTTTTCGATTCTGAAGACACTTAGTGGCGTCCAGAAAAGTGGAATGCGCAGATTTGCAGCTATCACACTTCAAAACGGCATTTCGCCACACCTCCGTTTCCCTGCTAATATCCTGTCTTGTTAGCCTCCTAACACCTTTGGCACTGTTTCCTGTATTGTCAGCTACTACAGCAGTAGTGACATTCGGGGTAATCGCCGAACTTGAGCTTGGATTAGCAGGGGGTACTTCTAGATTTGCTCGAGGTGGATCAGAATTTCCGGCACGATCCGACAGAGAAGAAGAGCTGGATGCCACACGGCTGGAGGATCTTGACTTTAACAGGGAGCCTTGTGCTGATGCAACGGGCTGTTTGTCTTTTGCTTCCCTAACACTTTTAGAAGA
>JAQFYD010000539.1:0-17709 GCA_034694225.1 Bourletiella hortensis | reverse complement strand
GAGATTATTCAAGATAAAGCTTCGACTGTTTCCTCAAGAATTCCTTTAGTTAGGAGAAGAAATGTTTATGACAGGTGATGACGTGTTGAGGACAGTAATATAATAATTGCTTACAAAGCGGTAAGCAGTGCATAATATTTGCTTTAGAATTTTACACAACCCTCAGGCTAGGATTTTTGCAGTATTTTCCGTACTATTGAGGCAGTGACGTACAAAAGCGTTAGAAGAGTCAAGACTCATCATCATGATAATTATATGAACGAGTAAAGCAAAAGAGTTTGGCTTAGTTAGCTACGATGAAATGTCATGTAACATTTAGCACGAGCGCGGTTACAGCTTTTGGGCTGTCTTTTAACAATGGGAAGCATATATTTTGAATTTTTTTTAGGTATTATGTAATTCATGATGATGATGATGACATGACCTTGTGATTTTGAAATGATATTTGTTTATATTTAACATTTATGTGAAACAGTTCGAAAATATTTCCGTACGTTGCCCCTCGTAAAGTTAACCTACTGCACAGGGGGCAGCACAGTAGCCTGTTGCGTTTAACAAGTGTTTAACTGTGGCTGAACTAACAGCTTCGCTTCCTCAGGATCGATTTTTTAAAGAATTTGTTTTCAAAGTAAATAAATTGTTGACATGGCTGTTATCATAAATTATTAAAGAAAATGGATGGATATAGATGTCTGTTAGAAAACGGAGTTTTTTTTCGTCTGTTTCTGTGGAAGCAGGAGGCAACGTATGTTATGCACACACTGTACACTATAGGCAAGTGTATGCGGACGGTGTTGGTGGTTTCGTACGCGTTTTGTTATGGGTCCACCGTAGTATCCTTCGTACGCATGAATCAGCTGGGTTTAGTGCTCACGTATGAATTTATCATTCTTGTGTATGTGGGAAAAGCGTTTTATCGCAGGAGGATTCTCTGGTTTTCGCATCATAACGGCGTAGTTTATTCAATTGGGAAAGATATTTTGTGGAATTTTGAACAGTTTTTGCAAGGCTGAGTAAGTTTCTGGACGGCCAAGATGGACGGTTGTGAAGCTGTTGACAGGGAGCTGGACAAAGTTTTGAATAAATTCGGTGGTATTGATTCCCATGTAGACAGAACGGCCAATAATCTAATTCAGTCATTGCATAGGCTGAAGGAACAGTTTGAAACAGGTAAAATGAATGGCTTATTATTTTGTCTTGATTTTTGGGTTATGACAGTAATTTTCCATGGGATTAAGATAAGTATAATTATTTTATTGTGACAATTGTCAAGCTGGGAGACTTCAGGAAATTTGAATCGATCGGATGGGTATCGGTAGGTAAAATAATTTGGGTTTATTTGTGATATTTTGCAGATTCTGGTGAATTTGAAATAACGTCAACACAGGCTTCCATTGTGAGCGATGCTATCAATCAGGCTAGAGCAGCAGTTGGTCGCATCGCTACGGAACATCGTGATCTGCACAGTACAGTTTCGAAAGTGGGGAAAGCAATTGATCGGGTATGCTTTTAGATGTCTATGGATGAGTTCGATGCTACTGGAGAATTTAATATCTTGCTTAGTTGAGGATGTTTTTGAAAATTTTGGAAGATCTTCATGTATGTGTGGGTTTTTTTCTGCAGAATTTAAATCCAGACTTTGGATCTATAACGCGAGATGGAATTTTTGCTGGGGAGAGGTCTAAAATCCTAACTCAAGTAGTTTGCCAGCATTTATTCAGACAAGGGATGTTGGAAATCGGTGATGCCTTATGCCAGGTACGTTGGTTTGAAGTTTTGGAGAATTCAAAGAAATTGGAAGATGCGAAACGGATTTGGCGTGTTTGGTTATGTGATTTATTGGAAATTGACCTTGTTCTAACTGCAGGAATCAGAACAAGAAATCGATTCACAACATAAGGAGCCATTTGTAGAACTTCATCGGATATTGGACGCTTTAAAGCGACACGATCTCGGGCCCGCACTGCAATGGGCGACAGAAAATTGTGACGCTTTGAATGCCCAGGGTTCGACATTAGAATTTAAGTTGCACAGACTTGCCTTTTTGGATCTTCTGAAGAAAGGGCCCAAGTATCAGAATGAATCAATACAGTACGCGCGGGAGAATGTTAGTAAATTTGTCAGTCGTCATGAGAAAGGTGAGATTGTTGGCGGATTTTATTCCATTCGATTCAGTTTCACATTTTTTTGTCTTTCGGGTTATACGGTGGTGATGTGGTTGTACGACAGATTTCAAATTCTGCGTTTTTAATTTTATTGCAGAGGTTCAGGTTCTCATGGGATCCTTATTATTTGTACCTGGCAATATCGAAGCGTCACCCTACGGCCATTTATTTGATGCTACCTTATGGGATGACATACAAGAGACTTTTACCAGAGATGCTTGTGCCAGACTTGGTCTTTCCGTTGACTCACCTCTCGCTGTGTGGTAAGCTTTATTGTCCTGTGTGCAATATTTAAAACCAGAAAGTTGAAATACTGTAATTATTATGTATTATGATGTTAGCTTTGCCGCTGGTTGCATCGCGCTGCCCTCCTTATTAAATATCTGCCAGGCTATGCAAGCTCGCCAGGTTGCAAGTATATGGAACGGCAAGGATGAACTGCCGGTATGCATACTCGGATCAGTTCGTAGAACTTGTTTTACCCTGCGTCCAGCAAATCATTATTGTAAATTTTAATTTGCAGATTGAAATTGACCTTGGTAAAGAATTCCACTATCACTCCGTTTTCGCATGTCCCATTCTGCGGCAGCAAGCGTCAGAGTCAAACCCTCCTATGCGACTTACTTGTGGGCATGTAATTTCAAGAGACGCTTTACATAAACTAGCATCCGGGAACAAGTAAGTTTCTCCTTTGTAATTTTTCTACAGTGATAGAATACAGAGGGTCAACTATTGTTTTTTCTTGCTTCTAGACTAAAGTGCCCTTACTGTCCCGGAGAACAGAATCCAAATGAGGCGAGGCAGATCATTTTTTAATACCGAAATTAAGTCAATCAGGGTGAAGATGTGTATGCGCCACAAATGGAATGTTGCTATATACATGCGATTTCGTAAATATTTACTAATTGATAACCACAGTACGTACAGTTTTTGATTTCTCACTGGTTAGTTCTATCATTTAGACCACTGCTGGAGTTGATTTGAGAGATGGCAGCTGAGAAATGTGATCGAATCCCAAACAGCTTTAAGGCGTCCCCTCTTTTTTGTATTCCTCGAGATCGTAAAATTCTGTTCTAATTTACTCTTTCTCTCTGAGATATTATGATGTTGCCGTAGAATACTTCATGCTAACTCGTACGCCAGTAGCCTTTTGCATCTAGAGGCGGATAGTAACGCGAGGCATCGTTCAACTCAATTGAGCTCAAAGATTATTTAGTTTCCATGGTTACGAAATTATTTTTACCCCTTTGTATGCTGTGCATTTGCTAGCAGTTTTCACCGTATGAGGCATTCGCTAACAAGTTTATTAAAACTGCATGTTAGTAGTAGGGTCCTCCCACAGAAATAGATTTTTTTTTACTTTTGAGGTTATCTTGTCATGAGAAGTATGAATTTTTCTATATTCCCTGTAATTCGTGAATGAATTCTACTTGATATTCTAAATTCATAAGAAGTATTCAGCTGCATGTGTGTTACTAAGGAGTTCAAATTTCAAATTTTCTATATAAAGTAAGTATGGGAGTCGCAACTTCTTGTCTCTTGATGTAGAGCATTGGCAACAACGCCGTGCTTACCTGTCCTCGGTGATTTTGTAACTAATGTGTACACCACCACAAAAAGAGAAAAATCTTTTCTACTATCGAATTAATGTAGCGCTTCATGCGTAACATGGATACATCTCATGATTGTCTATGTTTGATAAGAAAGGGACATGCATAAAATGATGAACTAATAATAAAACGTAATGTAATAACAGTCGCTCCACTTAGCTACGTCTTCTCTATTTATTTATTTCTTCAACGTTCAACAAGTAAAAAGTTACTGACTGATCCGTATCATATTGAACACTTTTTATCGCCTGTCATCAAATTGACACCTGAAAAACATTACAACGCAGGGGAAACTGATATTCTAATACTATAGTAGTGATTAAACCTGCTCTCTGCACTTAACCTACTCTCGCAATTGGATGGTGTATACATAGTTAAATTTGACGGTTAAATTTCTGTCTCCTTAAGTGATAAAATCTGGATAAATATAAATTCAAAGGATGTAAATACTATATTGCAGTATCCGCACTGAAGGAGTACAAAAACTACACTAGGACCACATATTACAGCGTACTAGAAGTTGGTTGGATTAAAAACCATTTTAAAACGGGATAATGCCCGGATGAAAAATTCTGCTGGTACATTTTCACATTTTTACAAAAGGAAAGTTAACAGTGTTTTCAAGGGAATCCACAAAATGGATTATATCATCATCCCGTACGAACATTTGTCACACTTATCATGTACGTATATCACTTTCCCGGACTGCTCCACTTACGTGACTTCAGCTTCCCTTCAACAACATGGACTTAGACATAAATCCAAAAGCCGCTGATTGCCCCCTGATAACCCTGATTACATAACTTCCACGTATGATCAATCATTCGTGAGCACAGCTTTCACATATAAATATTTTCCTCTCATTTCTCTGTATAATATCCGCGGAAGTCAAGCTTCGACCATTCATAAACTTTTTGCTTAACTGAATTCTCCCTTTTTAACAGTAACACATATCTATTACATCAGCGAAGAAAAGTTTACATAATAATACATGGGAGATCAGCCGTTGAACTGCTTCCGTTAATTATTCATAAAGAATGTTTTTACGGTAAGAATGCAGAAAAATATTTCCCACAGGCTTAACTATGGCACGAGCTCTGAGACTTCTTCTGACAAATGGTCTTTCTTGACAAGGAATTACATTACCCTTGAAACTGACACACGTGAATAAAATCTACGTACGAATTGTTATAACATTTACGTTGACTGTGTGATGGAATCAGTCTCTGGCCAGTGCTTCCGTAAGCCAATTAGGGGGAATCACTATTGGAAAAGTAATAAAATAGGAGTAACAGAAAATAAACAAGATATTAACAGCATCGGATGATAAATATATGTGACAGTTTAATTACATCAAGGAGTTGATAGCCAAGTTCGTGGGCCAAGTATGAACATCAAAATTAAATTATACTAGTATACAACAGACGGAGAGATATATAATACTAAACCTACATAAAATATTTTTTCTAAGTTGGCTACAGTTATACAAAGAAGGTATAAAGTATTCCACATATTCCTGAAAGTGCGTCGCCAATGTTAATCCACAGTAATATGGTTTACCGAAATATCCGAATAAACTGATTGACCATAACTGAATAGATGCACAACAGAGGCCTAAGATGCCTTCGTCATATTATTTTGGTCCACGTTCTTTCATAGTTTCCATGGTAGGCCATCCGGGAAACTGGGGAGCCAAGCCATGCTGCAAAAGTTCCTTATAAAACTGAAGTTGTTCCATTGCACCAGGTGCCATTCCTAACATCCCAGGCAAGGACATCCCCGGAGGAGGCATAAACATATGAGGAGGTGCGAATAGTTGCATGTAAGCAGGGTCGATTTTAGGCATAAACGCTGGTGGGATTCCTGGTAGACCTAGACTATTGCTGTTGCGGCTCTGATTTGACCCCTCCCGTGATTTTTCACGCCCATCCCTCGCTTCCACTCTTTCCACACTAAAGTGCGAGACAGGCTTAGAGTTTGATGAGCTACTATGACCCGGAACAGCATGCCGATCCTTCGACCCTGTTTGTACTTGGAACTGCTGGTCACTTCTGTGACCTTTCGGGGACTTCTGTGGGGTTGGTAACCTCGGTGGTGGTAGCTGGTTCTTCACAGGGTTAAAACCAGTGGAATGTGAATCTTGAGAAGCTCCATGAAAGTTCTTGTCGTTTACATGATTCTTCCCACTGGAGGATAGCGACGAACCTGAGCTACCACTGGCACTGCTGCTACTCGATGACCGATAAATGTTTCCGCCATGAATTGCGGGTTGCTTTGGCAACCAAGAGGGAGAGGACTTGCTAGAGCTACCAGTACCACTGCTACTGCTACCACTCGGTTTAATTTGAACATGAGTCGCCGCGTGTGGAGTCTTTGAAGGCATTCCTTCTCTTGGATTTTTAGTCTCAGGGACAGAACAACCTGTTGGGGGGTTTGAAGGGAACAAAGTCACTTCTGAAGTTAATCGTAGTCCAAGTTGATTCATTGCATTCGGAGGTGGAATATCAGCTAAACTGTGGAATATATTCTTATTCGATCCCTGATTTGGGGACAGATGCTGTGATTTAGTGCTCAGATCCAGTAGACCTAGATCTCCGCCATTACTGCTACTGCCGGCACCACTAATTGCAAATTTCGTTACATCTGATTCGGTTCGACGTCGTTTGACACTAAAGTCCAGTGCGTCTATACTTGATTTAGTATCGTCCATTTTTGCAGCGCCAGAATGATCTGAGCCGCGGCGGGATACTGACGCAGTTGAGGCTGAGGATGAGCTTTGTCCCTTCCGGAACACATTTGGATCCCCATAAATTTTGGTAGTTGGCACGAAAGGAGATGGTGAAGTGAGACGGATAGACGGTATTGGTTGCTGCATAGACAAAACATATTTTAGTTTGGAATTTAAAAATCTCATGACTTCATTTAGTAATTATGAGGACAGATAATGAGGGCATACCTTTTTAACGTCAGCATCAACTGGAGTAATGCTGAGGACGGGTCTCTCAATTTTCGGTATATGGTGGTTCGTCTTTCCAAGCGACGCCGCGGATGAGTTTTGGTGCTCGGCTTTATTCCCACTTTTATTTATTTTGGATGTCTGCTGCTTCGGCACTGGCAGTGGTTGACCGTACACACTGTGGAACCCACGGCCAAACTGAGCGCTCCAACCCCTGGACAATGCTTCAAGTTCAGCGGACGGGAGTCGGAAAGCATCAGTAGGATCCATGAAAGCTGAAGCTTCAGTCTTCAGTCTCTTCTTTAGAGCATGATGGCGCTCTTCATCTACAATCGAATCGGGTTTCTGAATCACTGATGGCCGAATCGGCAGAATTTGTAAAGCATTCGATTTCTCTAACTTCTGAGCTAATTCACTCAGGCCTGGTCCCAAAAGTTCCACATGCATTGGACTTTCTGGCTCTCCTACTTGACGAACAAAAGAAAAAAACCAAAATAACAAAAGGAAATCATAAAATCTGCCATACGGTAAAATACTAATTTAAAATTCACAAAAACCGAATTGAGTCGCATATGCACATGCTCTTTTTTTCAAAAAACTGACATTTCATTAAAACTGCTGAGGAAAGTAAAAGGGAAGATGCAGTAACAGGGAAAAACTAGCCGATCTGAATGGAATAGCCTAAAGGGATATTAGTCATCTCTAGAGTCACATACCTTTGACATCCAAACTTCTGGATGATTGAGACGCGGCTGAATTCATCAGACTTCCTCCGACGGAGGAGGATCCATCCAATCTATGATTGCTGGATCTGAGTGTGTGGTAGTCACTGCCACTCCGTAGTTTTCCATTGGCTACATCCGAGATCAACTTATTATTTGCAAGTTTTCGCCCTCCCGAAATTTCTCCTTTTATCACCATCTCATCATTCATATCAAAACCAGAGACAGCTGGACCGGATCCAAGTTCATCTCTATTATTCTCCGCCGCCCGTTTGAGCCCTTCGTGCAATCTATCCCTTCTTACAACACCGTTCGGAATCTTCTTGGTCTGCAAAAAAGAGAAATAATATGAACACAAAAGAACTCCAAGTACACCACGGCTCAAGGATAAACTGATCTAAAAGCGCTTTAAACATAAATACTCATTCGCCTTTACGACGGCCACGTTTATTACCTTATCAGACCCACAGCTACCGGTGGACGATGTCTCCGAGGCATTGGATTCAGATCCTAAGGATGGGTTTCTACGACGACGTCTCTTCTTTGGCTTCCCTTTCAATTTTGGAGCTGCCAAATCACAGAAAATATTTCCAATACATTAGTAATCTTCACAGACAGTTACGCTACCATTTAGCTTCTTCCACTCCTCCCAGCGCACTATCATCATCATCATCGTTCAACCCAAATGGCATCAAGTGATATTCCACGAGTGTGTGAATATCCCTTGACAGCATTACTTACGATGAATGCGGCCTGAACAGAAAGGAAGTCACATAGTATGGAAATGCAGGCTGTCATGACTATCCTCTTATAATTATTGTTATTTCCTAGTACGCATACTCATATTTTTAATTCATTCCATCTGCCTGTCAAAGGGATAATACTGCAATGACGATGGAGATTCTGTTCGAAAAGGGCAATACTACTTCTGGTTCCTAAAGATAAGGAAACTAGGGAAGAAAACTTACCCAAGTGATTGCAAAGAAGTTCATGGTCTTCCAATTCAGGGTAGTCAAAAACTTCTTTGGCAAAGAGTAGACGGCAGTTGGGACCTACGCTTAGCCCTCCGAGTGCCAAGACCAGAGGGTGTGATAACCAATTACTTAACTCCGGCGACCCTTCCAACCTCTTGAACACTGTACGTAGTCGTATATATCTTTCATAGTTTAAAACCACAATCTTGCTTGACCCTGTAAAGGCAACAGAAAAATGTCATTAGATTACTTCACCCATCAGTATACAAACCATCATATTATCTCCCAAGTTTCTCACTCCTCCCTTCCTAAGGTCATTATTATTGTTATTATTATTATTATTTATTATGAGCTTTATTTACAATATTCTCTACTACCTCTTCCTACACCCAATCAGATTGCATGGTACTCACAAACACAACTTTATGACACAGAGCGACAGAACATTCCTCAAATCATCCATCATACCAAAAGCTATTGGTGCTGCTTGCTTCATAACCGGGCAAAGCCCTTAATTAAGTATTAAGAAACGTATAGTTGTTGCTAAAGGCCTGGAACTCTTCTCATTTCATGTTTCATTTGATGACATTCATTATTAAAGGCCACTATAGCTACACAGACAGACGGGATAACTCGACCTCGGAATTCATTTCGACATTTTATTCCTCGCCATTACGACATTTTTCTGCGAATCGGCTCCTTTAATGTGAAATCAATATCTTTTCTTTATATTCTCCAAGGAAATAAACATGCACGCACGTACGTATGCTTGTGCTACCCTCTCCCTTCATAATAATCATTACTCTTGTAGCCATGATGAAACACAAGAGCTGTTGCTACACTGCGGTAATTCAATATTAAATTACCACTGCAAAAATCACAACTACTACTCTCCCTTCCCTAAAAGCAATTCAACAATAATAATCCAAGCGGGCCGTCAAATCCCGAGAAGAAATCTATTATAAAATTCATACATCTAACTTGTCATTCCAATATCAATAACTTAACCATCAAGAGTGCAATCAATATTTACGAGCAAGAGCATCATAAGGACGTAATGTATTTGGAATAAGACGCCGCTTTGGCTGCTCGCCCAAATCAAAAAATGATATTGCTCAAAAAATTCCCATTATATTATTATTATGCTACTACTCCTTCTTCTACTGCCACTACTACTGAACTTGTTCTCCTCTAGGTCATTGAATAGCATTGCCCCTCTGTCATTTAAATGAAGAAGAAGATGAACATATAGCACTACCGCTCAGGTATACAGCAGTGTGGGGGTAAAATCCTCCTTCTATACTTTCATTAAAGCGGTTATCATGTCGCATGGGACAGAGTCCAAAATATAAAGAGTGTATGATATCAAAGACTGAAAATCGATGAAAATCAGTCAAGTTACCCAACAACGACCGACCTTGCTTGGCCAAATACCTTCTTCCTCCTACTTACTACATTACATGTGCTTCACACACACGCACACAGGACATGCTACTGCTTAGCTATAGCTATGCTTCTTTTTCCTTCTCATTTTGCCTCATAGTTGTTATTATCATGCTCACAAGTTTTAATAGCTTCGCCATGTAAAGTAATACAGATGTCAAAACTTTTGTAAGTTAAATATTATAATGACGTGTACTCCTTCCTAACCTTCTGCCACAAAGTAAACATACCTTACATATATATAGTATGAGCCAGGCTACTGAGAATCTTCCAACTGACGATCGAGTACTCAATTCTCTACTTGCGCATACATATAACTAAACACAATTTACACGACCCTGCTTACTACCCCTGCACTTCAACTTCTTACAGTGCCCACCAATCATTATGCTTTGCCATAGTCTATTGTATGCTCTCAACCTTACTGTTTAGACATTATTAGTTAGAATCTATACATGAGCTTCCTTCCTCTTTCTCTTCTTGTGTTCCCTACTATCTCTGTAGCATATGAACACATTATACTGATACATTTTGCCCTTTGCTAAAGCCTCATGTAATTACAATATACATGACATGAACAAAGTTTGACTATACTGGGACGCTCGCTCATCATCGGTATAAAGTCATTTCCAATCAACCTGGACTGACGACATGCCAAATATGAAAGCTCGCGATCCAGAGAGCCAACAACAGACAGAATCACAAAGCAAACAAACCCCATGTAATTATTTCATATTCTAATAATAGCCAGGTTAATTAATTTATTTCCCTCGTGTACATTTTATAATATCTACGCTATCAAATCCGCACACACGGACCCAAGATATACAGAGGGGAATACTAGAAAGATAAAGGAATAAAAATTTCGCTTCCCAATCCTAATATCCATTTTGCTTCAACATATTTCTTTCTGTCTTTTTTTTTCTCCCTCACTCAGTCTCTCTCTCTCTCTCTCTCTCTCTCTGGCTCTTTCTCTATCTGCTCACTCTGTCATGAGCTCCTCCTGCCGAAAAATTTCCCCCTCTACCCATGAACAATTCTCCCTTCTCTGTCTGTATAGCTCCCGTTTTGTTGACTTCAATAGAAAATGTCAGCCAAATTTTATTCCTCCCATAAATCTACAACTTCCCTCCACCTCCTCCTCGTCCTATTCATTCTCCAGAACAAATACATACATACACCCTGTAGATCTTTCCAATCTTGAGTATTAAGACTCGTAAAGCTCCAGCACTATAATAATTTTTAATACTAAATCCAATTTGCAAGCGTTTCGTAGACTATTAATAATTACTTGCTCAAATACAATTATTTTAGCGTACTGTTTCCTTGGTCAGTTTTAAATTATTGTTATATCTTTGATAAACTACTCGTTAATTGGTAAAATGGCTACATTATTTTTATCTTCAATTACTTCTACATACTGTCTTTCTCTGTCTGTCTCGGTTACAAAAATAATGGCCAAAGGTAAATAAGTTGGGAAATGCACATATGAAAGAGGGCTTACCATGATGGTCTGTAAAATCCATCTGGTCTTTGTCATTTTTGAGGAATTTTTCACTGAGGAAAGCTTTGGATAGCGTTGTGTTCGGTGACTTGGAACATGCTGTAGGTGGGGTTAAGTATCCCCAGTCCCAATCCGCCTCATCCACCAACCATGACAGTAAGTCTGTTGCACGTATGATAACTCTGTCCTGGAGAGCTATTACTTCATCCTGGAAACATGAAGACAAAAGATAAATATTAGGATTATTTTAGTCTCGAACCTTGAGTTGCATCATGCAACACCATCATTATTATTATCATCATCATCAACACCACCTTCTTTACAATCATACCATAATCATACACTCATCTCAGTTAAAACTGAAATGCCAACTACAGCGAACCCAACAGGAATATTCCGATGAATCTCCTAGCACCCAAAGTAATTAGAATTTACTCAATAATCCCTTCATGTTTAGCAAGTTCACAATAATAATTTCCGCAAGCATCATGCTTCTACTATAGTTCCCTTCCCCAGTGGTCTTCTACTACTATGAATACACAAGGGGCTTATATGCATAAACACAAATTCCAATATCTTGATAACTTTGTAGTTCCATTAATCATTTGCATCCGTACCACAAAACTGGCCATAAGCTCCCCTGATACATTCTGCTAACAACTTCATGTCAGTCAGCCATCTCCTTTCCAACAGCAGAGCTATATGCAGCAGCCACCAGGGCTATTTAACTCTGTCTGCTGGTGTTCATTTTAAAACCCATAAGCATTATAAGAGTTTATGCGTCACTTTTGTCTATAATGGTTACCCCCACCTCATTACAGTTTTCTGGCGGAAAGTGTACTAGGAAAAAAGGAAGAAAGCATGAAAAGAAAAGGATTTTATCCAGACTACTGCTTCGTTCGTCGTCCTGTCCCATCTCATGCTCCCACCATTACTAGCTGCTGAGCTGGAGCTATATCAGCTGGATACAGCCCGTGCTTGGTTGCGTCCAACAAAACGACCAGCACCATCACTATCTCCCTCCCTAACAAATAAAAAGATTCTACTTCTAAGTAAGTAAGGAAGCAACCTTTTACAATACATACGTTATGGTTCAGCCAGCATGCATGCATGTGAGTGCGTGTAAATCCGAGGCGACAGTGAAAAAGTTTTGTTTCATCGATTTTCCTCGCACTTTAGCCAAAAGCAGCTACATATCCTAGTCTGTACGCCTTGTCGCTCTCACTGCTATCATTTCAGTCTCATCTTTTGGAAGGTCATTAAACATTTTCATCTTTGTTATTTAAAACTTTTCCTATCTAATATGTTTTTTCAATTTACGAGAATTACGATACACACGGTGGTGATGTAACAATAGCACTCAAGTAAATGCATGCGGATGGGTCAGGCAGTCACATGGAAACCAACAAGTAAAGGAGGAGCAAAAGGAAACTTTATGATACACTAATAACTTTAGCAGAAGAGACAATCCTATAGCTGGAGAACAGTGGAACTTGAGCAAAACTCGCTTCCGCACCAGCTCTCTTCCTTTCCCGTGGCATTAGGGAGTGCGAAGGGAACATCGGACTAAAGGGCGAAAAGTTCTCCTCCAGCTATCACGGAAATTGTAACTGACTTTAATAGGAACGTGAGCGCCCTTCCGCTCAGTCAGTCAGTATATTCAAATGTATACTTGGATGACACCATCAGTAGTGTTAACACACAGCTCAGATTTCATTCATTACTCATTCTCAGCAATGTTCTCTTAAGGGCCAAACGCAGACCTATATATCACTGCCCTGTAGTACAAGGTCTAACGCTAACGACTTGAACAGCACCAAGAGTAATAATATCCATCATTTTTCTGCACACCAATTCCTATGCACAAGTGGCTAAAACAAGAAAAGAGCACAATCCTGTTTGACTATGGAAGAGACAGGCAAAATTTCACATCGCTAGTTCACAATTCCCAGCATAATGAAGGCAATAAACATCTAATAACCCTGCCAACCACACATCAGCGAACACATTTCCTTTTCCATTGATTTATAAGAGAAAAATATCCTACAATTCTATTGTAGTAGCTCGCTATATTAATTGACTGGAGAAATACGAGTCGCTTCCTGGCAATAATTCTATCATTAAATTATTGATGATACAAGTAAATGTATTATTAATGTTAAAATAATCTCCACTTGTCAGTCAACACAGTATTTCTAAAATCCAATTCCACTGAAAAATAAATGCCGCGTCTTAATATCCAAATGTAAGCCATTACTAATCAAACATTTACTCTTGAGCAGAACGTTATAGTAAGCGCGCAAAGCTTAACAGTCCCATGTAGACAATCTGCTCGGACAATTTTTTGCTCTAATAATCATATTTTACCATCTTTCCCCAAACTTCAAACATCATTTCCAGAGCCACTCAAAGTATCTGACTGCATGATTGCTGATATGCTCATAGTTTAAGACCGCACATGCCGCGCCGGTCAGTCATGACACACTACATTTTCCTAGTAAGAAAATAGTAGTGGAAAATCCTATAAGAGGATACTTCAAGCTAGCCTGCCAGCGGATTTCACACTTGCCAAAGCTTGCCATGAAATAAAACTGGAAACTTCTTAGCTCCCGTCATAACAACTTAAGCAACAGTGAGTAGTTGGAAAGACCAACAAGTGAAGTTTTTGAAGCAGAGAAGAAGAAAACGAATTGGAAGAAAAATGCTGCCATTTCCACATCTTTTCTTTCTATTTTTCACTCCTGTACACCTGCCTCTAACTCTTTTACTATCATAAGATTACCTTCACCACTATACCTGAGAACCGAAAAGGAGGAGACCATATGCACTCCGCATACTTTAACCCTGCTGTTCTCCCTCACCCTTACCCAATACCCAGGAGAGTCTATGATTGGTTGATGGCTCTGGTAACGCTACCTCGTCTTCGGACAAACATGAGACCGGAGTAAAGTTTAACCTCCAGACAATCATGGCTAATGTCTTAGGATCCTTACGTCATCACTGCATCAAACTACATGATTTCTGCTGCTTCAAGCCATAACTTTCTACTATAGCTCTGCAATACAATCATCATTAAATCGAACCTACTACAGGGGCTTAAACGGGCTGGGGGAATGACAACTCTGGACTACTACGCACGTGTGATATAATGAGCATCATGCGAATCCGTAGTTTACGAAACCACCATTAAAGTCCTTATTGAAATCTTCCACGTCCACGCTTTATTAAAAATACTCTCGTTTCAGTTCTACTACAGTTCAGACTTACTGTAAAAACAATACCGTGTCAAGTAACCAAATTTCCACATCTCACCTCCTTAATAAAGCAATTATCCTCGAGTCCTCACGGCTCACAGGGAGTAAACAACGGATTTGCCGAATACTCTTAGTAGTCTAACTTAAACTTTTTACCACAGACAGAACCTTGAGATAGCCTTGATCTTGCTCACTCACTCATTAGGCCTGAAGCAGTTTCACCTTCCAGTATGACAGCGTAACTTAGAACATACTCTCACAAGCTGGCCTAATAAACATCATGATCGTTACCTTACTTCCAGCAGCAGTGTGCTCTAACATAATCATCAGCAGATTGTCAACAATGATTTGCATTTAAAACAAATTACGGACTACAAAATGGCCAATTCTAATTACCATGAGAGCAATTAGTGCTGCAACATTGTTTACATCCAATACTGATAGGAACTTGAGAGCAAAGTCAGATTTGAAAACTAGACAAACAAATAAGGCACGGAAATTTTAACAATTGAAGCGGTCATAACTTCATGAAACCTATAATGTGATGTTCCTTAATTCTCAATCAACTGCATGATGAGACGGTGATACCAAGTAGTTGCTGAGTCCGCTAGAAAAGGAGCAACATGAAGATTAAATCATTATCGTATACATTTTCTGCTCTATGTACTCACTTCCATGACTACACAGATAGCAGGTACACGCTGTGACATATGGCCTACAATTTGTAGTTTGTTCCAACGACAATAGTAACACAGCAGCAGTTGCATACACCTGACTGAAGGCAATTATAGCTATTAGTACACACTCACATCCATGCTATAAATGAATCACTATTTTCCAGGTACGGGCCTGAAGACAGGACAGATACCATTAGCAAATAAATAAACCATTACGCTGTCACATGTGTGCTTCAATGTGATGGTTTCTCAGAATTTTTAAACACTCCCGTTGATTATTATTACCACCAGTGCCACAGGGACGAACTGGAGCTAACGAACAGGAAGTTAATTTTATCTTCTGCTGAAAAATACTTTCCATACGGACTGAGTACGTGAGTAAGTAGAACTTAGAAAAATAATGCACCTACGCAGTGTAGATAGGCCTGATGTACTTCACATGTTCCTGATCAAAGCTCCAGAAAAATACTGTTATTCAGCTGGCTAGCGGGCAAATCCATGGAACACGTTATGAAATCTTCAGCAGACAGTTAACCAAAGAGACCGAAGAAAACCATTCCGTATTATATTATCTTACATAAACTTTTAAGGACTAAACGACGAGTATCTTCACCAAAATCTTGATGCCTCTGGGCGGCGGAGCATAATAAACAAATTCGTTACCTACACAGAGTCTAATATTACTGCTCACTCATAAAAATCCTCATTGGTTAAGGCACCTCATCCCTTACCTCTACATCTTCACCGGCTTATTGTGCTTTGTCCTTGATAATGGTCATAATCTCTTACATTCGTCACCATATGAAAAGGGCATATAAACCACACAGGAAAATAGAACGAGAGCCTCGTACTATTTGAGTAGCAAGACTTCAGCTGTATATATAAATTATTGTTATGCAAGCCGTATTAATTTATTCCTTCTAGGACAATACAAGCAGACCTCCATTGAAATATTCAACTCACGCAGGTCCATTATTTGATTTTACCATTTTGGCTCTTGCACAGTAGGCTGTTGCACACTTCTTTGTTAAAAGCAACTTGCTCCGTAGTTTTCACGAGGAGTCAAGCAGACTATTCGAGTCACAGCTACTGCAAGAATGTAATCAACAAAACTCACATCCCAATGGAACTGAGGAGAAACATTAAAATAAAGTCTGTTTTAAAATAATCAGCAGCCCAAGTCGGGAACGGTAGAGTCATTAAAGTGCAGAGCAAAAACTTTGAAATGCATCCTGACTTTGTGATTCAATACATTAATATATGCAGAAGCGCCTCCCCCATTGCATTGCAGCAGCATCCACAAAGTTTAATATTAAATATGATGATCATCTCAAGTTCCATACAACGAAATAATTGTAATTACAAAATATTAAACACTGCTATATACTGAACACTTGACGTTACTCAGCATGACCATTGCTTTCAGAACTTAGCTGCATCTCCCCCGCACGCATTTACAACAACAGGTTCATCAAAATCCGACAGACAATTGCTTCGAATGCTTTATAAATAATAATGTTGTTTAAGATCCTCGTTGAAGCCCACTTGGCCAGGCAACAGCTGTGTTTATTTTCTTTTGAACCAATTCAGCACTATCAGTCAATTAATCCTTGGAATTAATTAACTCATAAATAAAATCTGAACTGGAAATAGTCCGTAATGATTATCATTATGAGCCACTCTCGTCTGTAGCAAGCATTCTTCGCTCATCAGAACATGGTCCATGCCATATAACTCTAATTATGCTTTAGTACACATCCATGTTCTTCTGCGCCTGCATAGTAACCCTGCTGCTGTGTAATGTAACAAGTGCTCTGTGAAGAGCCCACAGACCTTAGGATAGGACGCGGAATTATCCTCTAAGAAATATCATATAACATTTCTCCTGGCCACATGTACTTCCAATAGCTATACGCCTCGAATTATATAATGCCCCATGAAAAAGAATATAATACTAGACAGAAATGTTTTTATGTGCTCGTGGGATTGAGAGGACCTCTCAACAACCTCCTCC
This sequence comes from Bourletiella hortensis, assembly GCA_034694225.1. NCBI lineage: Eukaryota > Metazoa > Arthropoda > Collembola > Symphypleona > Bourletiellidae > Bourletiella > Bourletiella hortensis. Next base: position 390 of record JAQFYD010000539.1, on the reverse strand, counting down.
TCGTATTATTAACTTAAAGGCAAATCATGCAACCAAGTATCAGATGCCATTCAATGTACTATTATACAAACACAACATGGCTATATATACAGCGTAGATATCCATGATTAATGAATAATATTGTAGCTAGCTACCGTCCCACTCGTCCTCAGCATTACATCTGCGTGAGCTCTGCTCTTCCATGCATCCACGGTCCTGCAAAGTTTCCAAACATAAACTTCCTTTCCTTGGCCAAATGCGATGCTCCAGCCCACCGAATACAGGCAACTTATTAATATGATGATAAAAAAGATTGTTTTCAGCTGGAGCTGCTCCTGCTATTCCTTCCTCAGCTACTCGCCTGCAGTGCCATATCAGAAACAGTACAGAGCTTCTACTATTGCAGTAGTA